>JARFJB010002109.1:3776967-3909467 GCA_036346205.1 Vesta saturnalis
CTCTTCGCGCATTATTGGAATCCATATGGGTTTCATTTCTACACTAGCTGAGCTTATTGGATTTTCTGCTAGTGCGATGTATGTGCATTCTTTGAGTTTTCGACGAGTTGTTTTGTCGTCCTCTGCCACTATCTGTATGTTATCCCATTGGATGCGGTGGTCTTCGTTCCAGACATAATCGGCGATTTTTGATCTTTCTGTTTCGCCCTTGCGGACGTTGTTCTTATGTTCCTGCGTTCTCACTTTGAGTGGTTTACTGCTCTCTCCTATGTATGCTCTGCCGCATTCGCATGGTATGTTATATACACAATTCTTGGAATTCTGATCTTCACTGCATTGTTTGGTTTTGGTTAGTATTCCCCTGAGCGTTCTGGTCGATTTGAAGGCAGTGTGTATCTTGTAGTTGCTGCCTATCCTTCGTATTTTGTCTGAGGTACCTTCTATATATGGTATTATCGCTGTATATTTAGGTTGTTACCCTTTCCCTATTTATGTTAGGTGTTAGATCGGGGTAGCCATTTTCTTTGAGTGTTCTAGCGATATTTTCTTTTTCTTTGTTCTGGTAAGCTTCGACATTATGAGTCTATTCACAAATGTGCCTACTGATAAGGCACCAACTATCATAAGAGACAAGCTGGAAAAGGATGAAACGTTTGACGAACGGTAAACACAATAATGGAACTTCTGATAATATGCATTAGAACTACATATTTCCAGGTAGAAGACAAATTCTACCAACAAAAGTTTGGGATGGCGATGGGTTCCCACTATAATCCATAGTAAGCAATATGTATTTGGAAGACTTTGAAGACCAAGCGGTATCCGAATTCATAGAGAAACCAAGGATGTGGCTTAGATACGTGGACGATACTTTCGTGGTTTGCCAACACTGCAAGCATAAGTTAGATGGATTCCTAGATCATCTAAGTAGCCGCGCACCCTCCATAAAATTCACAATGGAATTGGAGTCTGAACAAAAACTGCCATTCCTGGATGTACTTGTACACAGGAATGACAACATTTTCACAACAAGTGTATACAGGAAACTTACCCACGCGGGGAGGTACCTACACTACAACTCCAAGTTAGGTGTGGCAAAATGCTTGTACGATAGAGCAAAAGCAATATGCTCAAAACAAGAGGACCTGAACAAAGAAAAAGAAAATATCGATAGAATACTCAAAGAAACCGGCTACCCCGATCTAACACCTAACCTAAACAGGGAAAGGGTAACCGAAAAAGAAGAACCTAAATATACAGCGATAATACCATATATACAAGGTACCTCAGACAAGATACGAAGGATAGGCAGCAAATACAAGATACGCACTGCCTTCAAATCGACCAGAACGCTCAGGGGAATATTAACCAAAACCAAACCATACAATGCAGATCAGAATTCCCAGAATTGTGTATATAACCTACCATGCGAATGCGGCAGAGCATACATAAAAGAGAGCAGTAGACCACTCAAAGTGAGAACGCGGGAACATAAGAACAACGTCCGCAAGGGCGAAACAGAGAGATCAAGAATCGCCGAACATGTCTGGAACGAAGACCACTGCATGCAATGGGATAACATACAGATAGTGGCAAAGGACGAGAACACAACTCGTCGAAAACTCAAAGAAGCCACAGACATCGCACTAGCAAAGCTAGTGTAGAAATGAAACCCATATGGATTCCAATAATGGCGAAGAGCTTAAGCGCAATACACCTGCGCAAGAAGTTACTGCGCAACATTAACAATAAACTTCTGCGTAACCACGAAAAAGTTTAATATATGTATAAGTTCTAAAATATATATATATATATATATATATATATATATATATATATATATATATATATATATATATATATATATATTGGATTACTCAGTGGCTCAACGGTAAAGGTGTCAGACTAGTAAGTGAATGGTACCAAGTTCGAATCTGAGAGTAGTCAAGTGCTAGGGAACAAATTATATATAACATGAATTCGACTCAAGTGCGAAAACAGTCCTTCTCAGGACTAAGCCTGATGACGGAAGCAGAGCGCGCTTCCGAAACGTTGCGCTCAAAAAGCATAAACTGTGGAAATAGGCCCATCAACTCCACTAATAGGAAACCACGCTTGTAACACAGAATTACTAACAGTGTGTTTAGGAAGTGTTACAACTTAAATTAACATTCCAGATGTGATTTAAGCTTAAAAATTGATAAACCAGGTTGTGATGATTCATGCCGCAGGACTTAAGATAGAACCTATTACATAAATCATAAAAGTGTTTGAGACTGATGAATTCTTATGTATCTTGGGACAAGGAATCCATTTCTGTTTATAGTTTTCCTGTAATAATTGGATTAATTTAGTTATAAGTAAATTTATATATGGAAATTTGCATATTAGTCATAATTTGTATAGAAAAGAGATTTCAAAGGAAATATATCATGTGGGTACCTATGGCTAAGGAATTTTGCACAGAATGCAAAAATAATTATAGTTTTAAGATCTGTTTACTTATAAGGAAGTTATCAGTAAAAATAGTAATTTGTAAATCTATGAAAACTGATTAACCAATGGAAATTAAGCAATCTTATGTTTGTATTGGCAATTTTGCTAAGGTGTTTTGGTTTTGTTCAGAAGCTATATACGGAAGTGGCAGAAATGTTTGTATCTTATCTTATAAACTTTCCAGAGTGTGTACATGTCACTTGATGTGCATATGATTCAAATTTTAAGATCATCCAGGTGGTTCATATAACCTTTAAAATTTTTTATGTAATTAAACAAGTGAAATTCACTTTTGTAATAAAATTAAGGTTAAGGTAATTCTAGTTTCGGGTGATATTTTTGTGTCGTTTACTTGAATGTAAATAAAATTATTTCAATTATTGCCTTTATATATTATTCAATTGAAATTAAAATTGAAAGTGCAAGTTATAGTAATTTTGGATGCAATTAAAAGTGTAAGTTATAATAATTTTGGATTCCGATAAAAGTGTTGGTATTCTTGAAAATAAAAACCTAAAAGTAAATTATTTATAAATATAATAAATAAATTAAAGTGTTTTTGGAAAGTGACAAAGCAGTAAATATTGGTGCAGCATACCTATACATATTGACGATAGTAAATTTCCACTGATGAAGCATATTGGTCAGGATATTCACAACTTTTGGTGACTGTATAGAACTTCCACCGAGGGTACAAATGGGATTCGAATTAAATCAGAATTGGAAATTGAACCAGCTGCAAGAAAAGAACATTAACTGTGAGTCCATGAATTTTAATTATTATTTGAGGTTACGTTGCATTTTATTAAACTTTATTTATGTGTATTGTGTAAAGGATACAAGTAGATTATGTCCTAAACTGGAAATAAATCAATCATTCATTGATTTATAGTAATTTAATATTATATTAGACAGATAAAAGATAATTAGCAAAATTAAATTAATGGAATTGTGAGTAATGATAATTACATATATTTTTAAGTCAACGATATTACATGTGCAAAGAACATAGGTATATATATTTCATCTGATAAGGATGTTTGATTAAAAGTAAAGTAATTACAAACTCCAGAACTAAATAAAATCACGATTAAATTTTATGATACAAAAAAACCTTACGCAAATGTTTAATGTTTTAATTTAATAACTGATGATCTCTATTATTTTTATATGCCACGCCTCTCCGTCACAGCCAACTAACAACAAAACTTGAAAGCCGTATAGCCTTTTTACAATAAAAAAATGTTCAATTGTCCTTATTTCAAAAACTACAATTTTTTGGAATATACACTCTATATTAAAGTCACTTATTTTTAATTCTAAATAAGATAGAATTAAAAAAATAGGGGGTTTCCGTTAAAAAAACTGACTTTATAGGTTTTTTTGAATCTACTTTTTATTGTCCATTTTTATTACAAAAATATCAATAGAGCCCATTAGAGTAGGTCCCCATTTGGAAAGCATAACTAATTGATAAAGGCTTCGTTTAGAAAAGATTTCCACTATGTTTTGCCTGCAAACGTCATTTTTGACAAAAAATTTGAAATTTAAAAAGTTAAGACTTAGGTATGGGAATTAAAATAATACATAGGTTTTCATTAAAAAATTTAAAATTACTTTACTTTTATATTACCTTGTATAATTAAAAATATTTTGAATCACAGACATATCTTAATTTTGTATTTAATTGTTGTAAATTATAAAGATGTAGTAAACAATTTTGTCAAATTTGAAATCTTTACAATTTAACAAACATCAACACGACATAGATACACGATAAATGCAATCAAAGTACAAGGACACACCCACAACGATTAATTTCTTACTTATTGAGGTTCAAGTTTAAATTAGTAATATCATATATCTTGTCGAGAATCTAAATATGTAATAGTAGCAGGGTTTTCTATTTAAAAATTTAAGATTACTTCTATTTTATGATCTACCTTGTATAATTAAAATATTTTTGACACCTTAGAACATATCTTACAACTTTTGTATTTAATTTTTTCGATCTTTAAATAAAGGAGATATGGGACTTTGTCACATAATGCGCCACCTGTACATTAAGTCAAACACATCAAACACACGCTACATACATACACGATAAATATCCGCCACACACGTACAGAGGCACACACCCACACACATGCGATTGAATTCCTTCTTCACCTGTATCTGAGGTTCCATCAGCTTTAAGAATTACGTAATATACAATATAAATACCTCTACGTCCGAATATGTAAGTCCTATAACGTAGGACATCAACCTATGTTGCTTTAAATTCAACGGTAAGTAGTGTAGTATTTTGCATTAGGAAGACTACACTTATATTTCTATTACGACACCTTTTTGTAAAGATATCCACCACACACCCATCAGTATCCCGCAATAGGCCATTAATTATTATTAGAACGGGTTTTTCGCCATCAATTGACCTTTTATCTCTCAAGTTTCAAAACCGTATTAATATCTAGTTAACAAAATCAACATTTTAAAATATCCGGGCCTATATATGTATAATCTAACCTTAAATAAAGCCTGTTTACTTCTAGCATCGAAAGAATGAGATAACGTATTAGCTTGTGTAAGGAGGACAGAGGTAGAGACAGAGAGTTGGTGTTTTTGGTCTTGTGTCAAGTTAGAGGGTTCTAGAAGTTTGTAAGTGTAGTTGTTGTTAAGTAATTAGAGAAACATCTTTAATTTGCAGCAATCTCCCACTATTGTAGGTATACCGATAGACGGCACATAGATGGTGTAGAGCCAGAAAGGTACACGAAAAGAAGATTACGTTAGACGGTGGAAATCCAAGAGGGTACAAGGAAACAAGATGGTGGAAGCGTATTACAGAAAATTTCCAAGAGCTTTTAAAATATATCAGTAGATGATGGTGATAAACCAACTACAACAAACTTTCCACTAACGTTTGAAATACATCATAAGATGGTAACATAAACATACAAGGGGGCGCTAGTGGGGTCTGTGACAAGTTTTATAGCCTTAACAAACTCCTATGAGATAGGACGGGGTCCCCACTATTTGAATACTGGTTCAAATAAGTTTTCTCGCCATAACGAACTAGGGCGGCCCTGCAGTGGGGCAAAGACTCGAGTACAATTTTCGGAGCCTCAAACCAGGTTTATGCCAACCCTTCAGACTCAGCGCAGGCCCTGGGGTCTGGTCAAATTCTAAGGACCAACCAGATTCCAGATCCTAAAAGAGGGCGTGGTCTGCCCTTAGACCTCGCGCACAGCCTGGGGCAGTAGTAGGATTAATGGCTAATCAAGTGAAAGTGGATGGGACCACATGGTAGAGGGTAATGGCCACGCCTCCTTTTGTGAAACATGTTTAAGTTACTTTTATTAATATTTTTAGGTCACCTGCAGGTCACCTGTATTGAGACTTGCAAAATAAACAACAATGGCGTTTGAAGATGGCTTTGAAATAGTGCCAAATAATTGGTTAAAAGAGATTTACGCTCGTGGTCAGTTACAGGCGATCGGTTTGTTCTAAATAGATTAGGTTCTATTAAAGCAAGGCAAGCTAACTGGAATATTTATGATGTTACTAGAATTTTCTATCAAACAGGCGCACACAAGCGTACACATACACACACACACACACACACACATACACATATACTCACACACACACACACACACACACACACACACACACACACACACACACACACACACACACACACACACACACACACACACACACACACACACACACACACACACGCGCGCATGCACATACACACACGTGCGTACGCACGCAGACACACACACTGTCTCTCTCACACCCACACACACACACAGGTATATATATATATATATATATATATATATATATATATATATATATATATATATATATAAGCTTGGCCAAAAGTTGTAACATGAGTTAATAAGTCGATTTAGCAATAGTGAAAAAAAAGTCGATTGCATAACCTTCTATACCTACATATGTATATGTAGGTTGAAAGGTAAAAACTGGCACTATGCATCGCTCGGCCAAAGAAGTGGTCCTTAAACACACCTAAACAAAGTAGAAATAAACAGGCTTTAATTTGACACCAAGCCCATTGGTTATTTTTTTATTCAGCTTCAAACTCGTGTATATATACTTTTTATGCCGACAGTAAGACCCGAGGAATACTACTTTAAATTTGAAGTTTTCCCTTGATAACAATTATAGGAATGTATCCACCCTGCAAATACTCAATTTGAATAATGACATGTCATTAAGAGAATGTCCATAGCTACGGCAGCAATAGAAATGCTGATTGTAATCAGTCAACAGGAATGCCCTTAGATGTTTATTGGAATTAATCAAAAGAACCTAGGTCCGGATGAATCGCTTAATACGAGATTCAAGTTAATCTACATAGGTAAATTTTTAGCATTAATATGTAATTAAATTCTAAACCGCAAATTAAAAAAATTTGCAAACATCAATAAGCCATTGTGGGTGTCACTAAGGAAAAATCCAAAGGTAATTTGTATAACGACTATGGATAAAAAACATTTCACGCACGGACGTAGACAAAAATTTAAAAATCAATGCTAAACAACCCAAATGATTTATTATTCATGAAAGTAACAATTTCAGAAACTTCAGAACAATTAAAAATTAGAAAATCACAGCTAAACAAAGGAAAAAAAAGCAAGTAAAGGGATTCACCTACCTGGGATACACGATGAGACAATACAACAAAGATGGGGAAGATGGAAAAGAACGAAAAAGAATAGGAAATAAATTAATAGGACAAGTGTGGAGTATAGGAGAAAGACTGTTCGGAATGGGCTTAAGGAAAAGGAAACTATTATTTGAGAAACTAATAAAAAGTGTTGTGTTGTACGGGGCGGAAGTATGGGTGTGGAAAGATTATAAAGAGATAGAGGGACTGCAAGAAAAATACTGCAAGTGGGTACTAGGAGTGGATAGAGGCACACCGGGATACATTATCAGAAAGGAGGAGCAAGAAGAAAAAATAAGGGCGGAGGCGGGAAAAAGAGCAATAAAGTACAAGGAAGAAATGAATAGAAGATCGGAGTGCAAAATTGTTCAAGAATGTTGGAAAAAATAAAAGAAGGAAGAATAAAATATGGGCGAGAAGCCAGAAAAGAATATTATTAAAGAAACAGGTATGCGAAGTGGAGAGACTAAGAGGAGAAGGAGTGAGCGTGAAAGAGGACATAATTAGAAGGGACGGGGATGTGCAAAAGCAGGAAAAATGAACAAAGGTGAAGGAACGAAAATATAATGTAAACTATAGGAACATTCAGGGAGAAGGGATACCGGGATATCTGAATGGGGAAGGGAGGAAGGAAAGAAAGACAATGATAGCGAGATTTAGATGTGGAAACGAAGAAAGGGGAAACAAATATTGGAGAAAGGACGAAGATAGAAAATGCAGGTTGTGCGGGGAAGAGATGGAGATGATTAGTCATGTGTTGAAAGAATGTAGGGAGTTAAAAGAAGAGAAGATGACGATAGAAGGGATACTAGAGGAAAAAGGAAGGGGAGCGGATTGGATGGAAGAAATATGGAAAAGAAAAAGGCAGTTAAGAAGAGAAGAGACAAGAGGGAAGAAGACAGTGGAGGGTATGGAAGGGAGGGAGAAACTGTAGATAGACAAATGTACATAGCATAAACACACATTAACTGCAATATTTTATAAATAAGCAAATAAAGACTGCGGTTCAAACCATCCTGAAATAAAATTTAATACCATTCATACACCCACTATAATCCACGCATCTAATACAATCCATCCACGCATGCCACTGCATTCTATTATTACATAACCTTGCATTTTCTGTTTATTCTATGAAACACAGCTATTATATAGATTCAGTTACATATTCATACTTCACAAAATTATGTTCAAATGGTAATGTTAGACGGCAACACTACTAATTAATATGTTTACATACATGAATATATTCCTACACGTGTTTTATAGTTAAGGACTGATCTGACATTATGCGATGTTACTAAACTAATATATAATTTAAATTGTAAACGCTTTCATTATTTATTTCGTATTCTATAATTAATATATATCAATAATAATAATGAACAAACAATCGGCATTTAATACATTATGTATTCACTTTACCTTAGTTAAAAAATATTAAACTCTTCAATAATTTTTTTGACAGTGGACTAATATATTTTGATTGTATTCATCATACTGTATTACAAACCAAACAAGTACCTATATTTTTATAGGTAACTGGTATATCGAGATATGCTAGTCATAAAATTTTTTTATTTATGAGAAAATTGAAACAGGTCGAAGTTAAAAGAATCTTAGAGGGAAGCAAAGTTTATAAAAAAATCGAAGATGAAATTTAAACCTTAAAAGACACTTAAAACGTCTAATTTTTTATTCATTACCGGAGTAAACATCATTTTATGTTCAAATTAAATTTATTTTATCAGGAGGTATTATTTATTTATGGTTAAAAAGTGGTTTACATAATTCTAACATCTCATAATAAAAGTATTAGAAGCTATCAAAAGTGCAACATCAATTTTATGTATTATGGATTAATTAAAATAAGAAAATAAAGTAATTGAATCATGAGAACGATAATCGATTTAAGAAAATTATCCAATAAATTCTTATAATAACCCAACATACGGTTGAGACATTAAACCATTTTCCTTTGATTTATTTTTATAAAATTATTTAAGAAGAAAGTAAAGAACCGAGTATTGCTGTATTTGAATGTTTTCAAACGTGTTATTTCGTATATAAATAATGGTTGTCAGTATTTTTGGCATCCGTGTGACAGACTCATAATAAAAAACATGTATATAACGTTTGGTAATTCTATAGAGAAATATTTATTCGCTTCTACAACGAATATTTAAAAGAAAGTGATGGTTTAGGGCACAAAAGGTTTGTTTATATATTTATATTCTTTATACATTACTTATGAAGTGTAGGAGTTCACCAGCTCAATTCACTAAAGGAATAAAAATGTAGTACTTTGGCGAAATGAATTACAAGAAACTAATATGACTTTTGGGGCGTTTGAAGTATGTTTGTTTAGTCAGGTGGTGCACAGCTTGATACCCCTTATGCGTTTACATCTAATAAGAATGTTTACAGCTTAGCCGCAGAAGCGCTGATAGCCGGCATATTTCAGTATGGGCCCCGCCGTCGTGACGCCCGCTGGCTTATATTTTATAGCACTTCGCAACCCTTAAAACTGAGCAAAAAACTCTCACATTTTACACTTCAGTTTGTTAATTTATCTGTGCCCTTCATTTTATCAGCCGTTTTTGAGAGTGTTAAAGTGACAAACATTTACTAACCTTTTAGTTACTTTAACTTAGATACATTGGATTTAAATATTGAAAAAAGGTAAATATCTTTTATTAAACGCGTTCATCCTTATTAAAGTTTTCGTATTAAAGTTTACGAATTTAATGTAAATACAGTAAGTACATTATTTGCATTTGAAGACTTTTAAAGTAGCTTTGTCACTTGCGTTCGCATTATTTTACCTTAAAAATGAACAATTCCAAATTTTGCCCAAACAAATAAGCATTATTTGATTATTTGGTATTTCACATTGTTTCAAGTCACAGAGATTGACGTAAATTCAATTAAAAATAATGGATTATTGAAAAGTTATAAATCATTTTTGATTTTTCCATTTGACGTTTTCATTTGATTTGATGATTATTATTGCTTAAACACCAATTTTTTTTTATCTTTTCAGTTTAACGGATAACATTAATAATAAGTAATCAATGAATTACTTCAATCCTATTAAAGACCATAAAATTTTTTTTCCAAAATCGTATATAAACGATTGAAGGTGAAGAAGAAAAAAAACTTTTCTTTTAATGACGTCTCAATTGCTGATTTATGACTTCGATATCCCATTTATTATCACGAAAGCATGGTACGTTTTCAGCGCATGTCCGAAATGATCCTATATAGATTTCATTTCGTTTCATGATTAAGAGGTATTTATTTATAAAGGGGTAACAACCTGTTTATCAATATAATTTTTCGTTTACTAAAATAATTATTTGTTAATATTGTTATTTTGAAATAATACCTACTTGGATTAAAGTTTATTTAATTACTGAAAATTGAATAAGGCGACTCTCGCATTCATGTACTACATAATTATTTGCTGTCCTTAGTATTAGTTCATTCACAATAACGTAATAATTCAATATTCTAAGTTTTACATTGAAATTTCATCAATATTTTCCTTGCTAGAGTCATTGGTCTCTTAAAATTAGTATTATGCAATAGATTCTTAACGTGCGTTCACGAAAGGACAATGGCAACAATTTGTAACCATTTGGTGAGAACGCGGCACAGGCTGTCCCAAATTCGAGGGCAAGCATGGGGATCTCGCTTATTATAAGAGATAGGATATAGGTTTAAATTCGGCACTTTTGCTAAATTCGATGCCGAGTAATAATCTGAAAAGAAATTTGAGCTAACTCGAATGGATTTGGTTTTATGCTCAAAAAACTAAAAATTTCGATTTTCGTTTTTTTGCGTTTGGCTACCTTATTATTAGGAATTTTCAAAATTCGATTAAACATTATTAAGGCAACTTTTTACGTACAATACTAATACGGTATTAAAAATATTATGCGACGTTTTGTTTATTCTGAACCATCATCAGGTTTATTTTTTCTTATCGGGGTTAAGACATATTTTTATGTCGTTGGATGGAGAATGTTATGCTGATTTTAGCAATATATAACACTTCATGGTTTGCTCGACTGCGAACTAAAATACTCTTAAATTAAAAACTAAATATTACATTATCACGATACCCATGAATCAAACAAAACTCAGGAGTTGGCTTTTGTCATGTCATTTTCTAATTGTAAAAAGGGTAATAACTGCAAGATCCTTCGTGTTAGTGCTTTAAAATTTGCAAGTTTTTTTAGAATATTTTCAAATTCAGAAAAACGAGACATGATAAGGATATTTTATACCTGCAATAGAAATAGTGTCAGAGCAGAACAAAGATATTTAGAGGAATATCCGGAGAGGCAGCAACCAAACCAGAGATATTTTTTAAAATTAGACCAAAATTTGCGAGAATTTGGATGTTTTCAGAAACCTCGAAATGCATATGGTAGCAGACTAGACAGAGATGCCGAAGAAGAAATATTAAATCAGGTACTATTTGTTAGTATTATACTAATTATAAGAATTTCCACAATTAGCAGTGAAGTCACTGCTAATTTCAGCAGACATTTTTTTTGGAGAGTTATGACTTTATGTTATCCATCTTAGGTTCAAGACAATCCTTCAACATCTACCAGAGAAATAGAGCAAACTATTGAAGTGCCAAAAACGACAGTTTGGCGAGTGTCAAAGCAACACCGTTATAAACCATTTAAGTTACACGTTAGTCATACTCTTCGGCCTGGGGACGATATAAGACGGTTGGATTTTTGTAACCAACTTAATATCAAAATGCTGGAAAATCGCAACTTTCTCAATCAAATAATTTGGACGGATGAGTGCAATTTTTCCACTAATGGAATGTTTAATCGTAATAACGAGCAATACTGGTCCGTTGAAAATCCACGAATTAACAGGCAAATGCGAGGACAAGGCCACTGGTCCTTTAATTTGTGGGTTGGAATCTGGAAGGATAGGCTTCTTGGGCCAATTATTTACGAAGGTATCCTAACGTCTCAACGCTACCTCGCATTTCTAACACACGAAATATCAGACCTTTTGGATGATGTTCCGCTAAACGAAAGATGGACTCTCTGGTGGCAAATGGACGGAGCTCCTCCTCATAATGCTGCGATAATAAGTGAATATCTTAACGGCGAATTTCCTGATAAATGGATCGGAAATAGGGGACCACTTAGGTGGCCAGCAAGAAGTCCAGATTTAACCCCTTTAGATTACTTCCTCTGGAGCTATTTAAAAAATATGATTTATAAGACGCCACCGCAAAATATAGAAGAACTCCAGAATAGGGTTGTTAATGAACTTCGCCAAATTCCCAGGCGAACCATTCAAAGAAGCGTAAACAATTGTAGAAGAAGAATTCGTTACTGTATTCAAGAAGGAGGAAACTTGTTCGAACATTTATTATAATAATTTTTATTTGTTTGTCTGTGTAATTATTTTGTTGTTACCTATCGATAAATTTGCGTTGTCGCTATTATGACCGTGTTACATAGACCTACTTGTTTGAGTTGTTCGTTAATGTTTTTTTTTTTAAATTGTTTAGCTTTTTTTATATTTTTTTGGATGTTCTAACGAGTTTAACAAATTAAATAAGTAGAACTACTGTAATTATTCCTTGCTGGATCCAAGAAGGCGGAATCTTGTTCTTCGTATTTTTCTCATTATTTTAGTTCACAGTCGATCAAACCATAAAGTGTTATATATCGCTAAAATCAGCATAACATTCTCCATCCAACGACATAAAAATATATCTTAACCCCCATAAGAAAAAATAAACCTGATGATGGTTCAGAATAAATGAAACGTCACATAATATTTTTTATACCGTATTAGTATTGTGCGTAAAAAGGTGCCTTAATAATCTTTAATCGAATTTTGAAAATTCCTAATAATAAGGTGGCCAAACGCGAAAAACGAAAATCGAAATTTTTAGTTTTTTGAGCATAAAACCAAATCCATTCGAGTTAGCTCAAATTTCTTTTCAGATTATTACTCGGCATCGAATTTAGCAAAAGTGCCGAATTTAAACCTATATCCTATCTCTTATAATAAGCGAGATCCCCATGCTTGCCCTCGAATTTGGGACAGCCTGTACACACCGTACACACAAGACACACAGAACATATCGAAAAAGTGAAATTGAATTTATTACATTTTAATAATTTAAACATAACAATAATCCAAATAGGGTCGAATTATAAAGTATAAACCTCAGTTAACTTAAAGAATAGGTGTATCTATTTAATCAGTGCCCTCTTTTCGCAAGGAAATCGTATAAGTGACTGTGTGATATTTCTATTATATTTTTTTCGAGAAACCTGCGATTGTATAATATAAAAACTTAAAAATAATTTCCTGGGTTACTTGTTAATACTAAAAATATCTGATGTGAAAGAACACACGACCTTCCAACCTACAAACTGGAAATTGAAAGAAATGAAATAATACATCTTATAGACCATAGACATCTCCGCCGTTTCAAAAGTAATATTCTGGTTAGGAAAAACGTAAACGCAAATTGTTGATAAATTATAAGCTTTCAAAGATTGACAAATTTATGCCTAGTATTTTTATATTTGAAACAAAAGGTCCATCGTAAGCTAAGTGGCAGAAAATTCTAATCTATGCAGCACTGAAATACGCATGCGAAACTGGAAGAAAAACGTTTAAATAATTGACACATTTCTGTCCAAGAGAATTCCAATTATTTTATGCAATTAAATTATGGGCAGAAAATTTTCACGCGCCTGGCAGGTTTTTAATAATTATTTAAGCTGTACCCAAAAGTTAAACAGAGGAACAAGTGACAAATTTCTGCAACTTTCACGTTTAGTACATCTTGGATACATTTTAATTAATTTTTTAAAACTTGACACGGCATGAGCAAATGATCTGCCCATAGTTTTACTAACATCTAATTGCATAAAATAATTGAAGTTTTGTTTGGATAAAATATGTCAATTATTTAAATATTTTGTTTCTTTTTACAATTTCACACATATATTTTAAATACTATTCTAGTTTACATATTTCACATCTAAAATGTAACTTTCGAAAGGGCAGAAACATGTGTTTGGTTTATAAAATATTGTCATTATATTCCAGTCAATCACAGTATACCATACAATCATGCAACCGCTTTGGTGATACGTCCATAATCAAAATTGGCAACACTGTAAAAACAACAATAACAAATAGTGCTACATGTCTAACCAGCATGTAAACATTTTTCTTTTTTTTTTTTTTTTGAAAAGTGCACTTGACTAGACTCATGCGTACGGTCGTTTAACCACAGAGCACTTAGATGCGTGGGGTTTTGGAGGTTTGCTACACTGTTGTTGACGTGGTTAGATAGCCACTAAAGGATAGGCGCCACAGGTTTTATTCAGGAAAGGGATAAAAGGAAAGAAAAAGGAAAAAGAGGAGTAGAGTAGGGGCAGGCCCTGTAAAACCTGAAACAGGTAGTGCTCCTTAAAAAAAAGGAAACAATTTAAAAGAGAAAAAAACTTTTACCCAAACAACCAAAAAGTAAACGTATATTTAATTTAATTTAAACTCACATTAGTAATTGTCGAAGAAATATCGAACGTAAACAATAATGATAATATGCTAATTTTCCCCCAAAGTATACATAACAATCTTAACTAACAAAATAATTATAATTCAGCCCTGACGATGGCAAGTGGTGAGCCGTCGCAGATGGCCACAAAGAATAAAAAAACTAAATATATTCAGTTCATTAATCGAACCCTAAACGTAAAAAAAGTTTCGTTAATTGTGCCGCTCCCGACGGTTGTAAGTACTTACAAATCGAAGCCGAAAGGGCGAAGGTAACCCATAAAGTGCGATCTAAAATAGATCCACAATGAAAATAGTAGTGCTTAATTTTTGAAACGGCTTGCCTACGTTTCACAAAATAGAATTTAAATCCCCAATGATTTTGATTTCGGTTTCTTTAATTTTATTAAAACCATTAAGAAGTGATATTAAATAGAAATATCTGGATAGTCTGTTCAGTGCAAGGCATAGAATTGCAGCAAGACATTCAATAGTACAGACATTTTTATTACAGCAAAACTTGCTCTGAACAAAATTATCCGTAATGACAAATAATTAATATTAATGAAAGACAAAGTACAGAAAAGTTACAGAAATTCTAAATTTGAATATAAATATATATACGGTTTCAAACAAAGACTGTAATTCATATGACCTCGATATCTGTTCCATCCTGCATAATGTATTTTAAAAACAGGAGCTTCAACGCGCAACTACCGTTTGAAGGTAGTGAACTAAGTAGGTCAACGTCCCAGTGAATAATAGGTGTGTTTTTTTTTCTTCTTTTTGTATGCAGAAATTAATTACAAATTGAACAAATCAAACTCTAGATTATTCAACCACTTTATCCTCCAGCAAAAGAATGTTATAAC
Source organism: Vesta saturnalis (assembly GCA_036346205.1). Classification (NCBI taxonomy): domain Eukaryota; kingdom Metazoa; phylum Arthropoda; class Insecta; order Coleoptera; family Lampyridae; genus Vesta; species Vesta saturnalis. The sequence goes on from JARFJB010002109.1 coordinate 3,792,607, forward strand.
AGGGATTGTAAATTATAAATTTTGTTGCAAGTAAGTAAATAAGGTTAAACACCGAATGTAACCTAACTATGTTGTACGGATTTTAGAAATACACTACTCATTACACAAGTCCTGTGTATATTGAATAATAAAGAATTCTGACCTTTGATGGAGAATTACCAAACTGTAAATGCCCTTCGTGTTTCGAAGGTGGTAGTTACTTTGTGAAACCAAGACAGCTAATCAGTAGCTAAGAGCCAGAATTCCAGTATGAATATGTACGAAGGTGATCTGTAGTGGATTCCAATTTGCTAGTTACTTATATGAATAAAGAATAGCTGTTTATTTCGCCGGTATCAAGGCGCTGAAAGTGATACAAGTAAGTACGTTGCTAATTACCTTATACAAGCATACCTCTTTTTTTAGATGTTTAGAGCCGATAGCGATGATTTCGCTTCAACACACTTATGTTATAAATTTAATTAATGTTGCGAAAGTGCCTAAATGAAAGAGTCGATTTACTAAAGGTTGTCGAACATGTGTTAAACTTACCCGAGGATATGAAGATTGAGAATTTCAATAAGATCCGCTTGTAAAGCGTCAGTAAAGTTTTATACCAAAAACCATTACATTATATGAAAAATTTTCCAAAGAAACGATGCTTAAACATCTTATAAACGGAAGGAAAAAATTTTCTTGAAGATCAACCTCCCCATCGGAAAATGGCGTGTTAAGCAAAGAAAGATCAGGAACAACGCCCTAACAAAAGCAATATTGCAAACCTGTCAAAACTATTCAAACTAGATAAGAATGTTAAAACCAAATTTTGATAAATAAATTTTACAGATATCTAATTGTTGTCTTTTAAAAACAAGATTCCTTTTCAAACTCTATTAAATGACCCTAAATCTTAGAGATGGCGCAAATTGTTTAAATACCAAATTTATATCTCTAAAGGAATAAAAAGATGTGTACGTTAAATAAATTAGTTTAACTGTAGAGGTGCGAAAAATAATTTTTGAGGTACGAAATTAAAAACATTCCACCAACGAATAAGGAAATATTAATATTTAGATGTAACCAATTAGTTCATTAGTTCATTCATTAGGTAAAGTAACGGAAGTTATCGAAAATACACGTTATTCACGATAAACACGTAACAATAGATAGAGGTCAATAGACATCTAGATGCTAAACATTCCAAAGCCTCCCGTTTCTATAAAAACATCAATAATACAGTTTAAGTATTTAAATCTTTTTTGAACGATAATTTGACTCTGGATTAAGAAAGTTTTTAAAGAAAATTTAGGTCAAATTGACATCATTAATAATTATGTTTACATATTTTGATGTTTGAACATTAGGAATTTTTTACGTTCAAATTACGCGTCGTATAAAAAAATTGCACAGAACATAATTAATTTATAGTTTTAAAACCTATATGCTGGTATTTTCATATGTTCAAAATATGCAGCTGTTGCAGAAATATTTGATAAAACAAAAACTGCTTTTAATAAACCCCCATCTCCTCCGCTGGTTTTACCCCAAAATCTAATCATCTCCAGGAGCAGGAAAGCAAGATTACAAAATTTTGAGTACGATACGTATTGTCGTTCTGGAGTTTTCCACACGCACTAACACACACACTCACACACACACTCACACACATACACGCGCGCGCATACACACACACACACACACACACACACACACACACATCGACACACACACACACACACACACACACACACACACACACACACACACACACACACACACACACACGGACACACACACACACACACATACACACGGACACACGGACACACGGACACGGACACACGGACACGGACACCCACACCGACATCGACACATGCACTGACACAGCCACTGATACAGACAGAAAGCTGTAATACATTATGTTAAACTATAAATGAGCACCAAAAAATGAATACTTACAGAAAATTATAATATATTGTTTAGTATAATAATAAACTAGAAAAGCACATTCAAACGAGAGTCCAAGTCGCAAATATATAAAATTAAGTTCTAAAAACAGATATTCTGGAGTGAATATTAATGAATTAATGAAATTGAGGTTAAAAATAAAAAACTATGTCAAAATTAAACATTGAAAATTAGAGCCATGATAACCACCCTGCTACGTGATATTGTTACTAAAATGGCAGTAGAATAGAATTAACAGATAAGGAAAAGAGGTATCGGTAGCTCAGTGTAAAAAGAGGGTGGGTGTGTTACTAATTTAGCGTTTAGGATAGCTCGTAATACGTGATACATGATAGAGGTTTGTGACCAATCATTTGGGCGCCAGGATGTTTATAAATGTCAATATAGGGAGTCGTAGTACCTAAACGCGAAAGGTTCACAGCTATTTCCAAACAAACAAAAAAACTGGCTTACCTATAGACGCAATTCCAGTTGGTTCCTATAAAACTTCAAAATAATTGCAGGTACCCGAAAAACAATGACGTGCGACTGTATATTTACGATACGTTATATTTCTATACTTGTCTTTTAAAATGAACTTATATCAGCAAAATCAAAATGACAAATTATCTAGTAAAGGAATCTCTCGCAGGTCGCTGTTTAGTTGCATAAACGAAATTTCCCATGAGATAAATAAACTACTCAATAACGTGATCATATATAATTGCACAAAAATATTATACACTGTAAATAAATGATGCCTAATTCATAAACACTACACATATGTTACCGTAAGATTACAGAATTAAAATAAAATAAAATAAAATTACAATTCATTAAATTTTGTCAACTCCTTTAGTTGATACTGGGTTGACGCTTACCAGTTTCAAATTTCCCCAAAATCATCTATTGTAAGTATCTTAATTTTAATAAACACAACGGAAAAATAATATTCTTGGCAACATAAATTCGACTAATTTTCGCAGTAAGGAATTTTAGGAAACAGTAATCCTTTGTTTCGTTTTAAAATACTTCCGTTTCAAAAATTTCTGAATGGTTTAATTCCACCTTTAAATCTGTCCTCAAATTAGAATTCCCTTACTTTATTACGAAATCGCTTAGTCTCGCCCACCAACTTATTAATCTGTCTATCACTCGTTCTTTCAAATTAATACCTTTCGACGTAATATGTTTCGTAGTATCCCACTTGACGACTGTCTGAATATCCTCACAAATTATTTGGATGCTTCCAACAATTCAGATATAGATTGCCAATTCCTCATCGATTATTTGAAAACTTGCTACAGTCAAAACTTCTTCTCCTTCAACAATAATTTCTTCCAACAATTTACTGGTCTTCGGATTGGAAGTAACCTATCTCCTCTACTTGCGGAAATATTCTTTTCAAATTTAGAAACTAAACTAACTACAAAATAATCCTTTCATTCAAGACAAGTTAAGATATTATCGAAGATACGTGGATGACTTTCTGGGTTATTTTGAAAGTAATGATTATGAAATTATGGATTGCGTAAGTTACTTAAATTCACTTCGCAACAACATAAAATTTACCACCCAGACGGAATCAGACAATAATCTTACTTTCCTAGATCTAATGATCACCATATATGACCAATCCCTAAATATTAGTGTGTCCAGAAAACCAACCATCACTGATACGGTAACACATTTTCTTCATAATCATAGATTAGCTGCATTGGGATTTATGTTTCATAGAATATACAAGTTACCACTCGATAGTTTAAACTTTAACTCAGAAATTAGTATTACAAGAAATTTAAAATTCGCATCTCTGAACATTTTCCATGCAATAACAGTAACTTGGACTGCAAATCTTCATTTGTCCAACAGATTCTCACGGCTGGCCATCAGTTTAACCCCACTGATAATTTTGAAATGCTACACGTTTGCAACAAAGGCACAACATTGAACTTACTTGAAATAAAAGAAATCTTTTCCAACCGCAATAAAGACCCTCGCAATTCCCTTAATGAGGTAATAAGGTTCTCAACGTTAACAAGAATCTACTATTTTTAAAATGAAATTTAAAATAAATATTTATTCATACTCACCGTTTATATGTTATTTTCACTTTAAAGTAACTTGCCGATAGGTTTGACATGGCCAATTTTCTTAATTTATCTTAATTAATTTGTAAATATTGTAACCATAATCCTTGTTAATTAGTGATATTACTTTCAATTAATTTAAGGTAAGGCAAGTCTGATGATGACCAGTCTGGTCGAAACATGTCGCATCTTTTCAATTCCTAATTTTACCTTATAATTAAGTAAATTTGTATGGTGCAGGTGTGCTTTTTATCACACTTATTCTGTAATTACTTCATTAGTACAATTTTTACTAGTTCTACGACAAATCTCAAAAACTGCAAAAAAATAACAAAGTAGGTAATTAACATTGACCCATCAAACACGGTAACGCCTGATGTTTGAATTACCTACTTATAGATAGTAGGCAACGATTCAAACTATTACAAGCTTGATCGTTTCTTATAAAAATACAAAAATATGACATTTTTACCTTCCAACCTACATATACATATGTAGGTATAGAAGGTTATGCAATCGACTTTTTTTCATCGCTAAATTGGCTTATTATCTCATTTAACAATTTTTTGTCAAGTTTCGCCAAGATTGTGTGCGAGTGTGTGTGTGTGTGTGTGTGTGTGTGTGTGTGTGTGTGTGTGTGTGTGTGTGCGTGTGTGTGTGAGGGTGCGTACGTGCGTGCGTGTATTTAAGCTTGTTTTCATTTGGCTTAGATCTGATTAGATTTTAGGAGAAATCCAACGGCGGAGAGGGGAGTGTTTATTAGGGGTAGTTTTTTGAGTTTATATATATTTCAAAGATATAAAAATACCTGGATATAGACCTTAAACATACCGATTAATTATGTTCTATGCAATTTTTTCATATGATGCGAATTTAATTTTTTCATTATCTGAATAACGATTCATTTTACAAAAAAGTGTAGACGTATTTTTTAAAGAAAATTTAATTTTACATAAATTTTCTTTAGAAAATTTTTTAATGTAAATCACAATAAACGTAAAAAATTAAATAAATATGCTGAAGCTGTATTATCGATATTTTTATAGAAGCGGGCGGGTTTGAATTTTTTATTACGTTAAGATGTATTTATGTCTATGAATGTGTCACGAAGATTTAAACGTCACTTTGACGTAGATTACTGTTTTTGTTTTTACAATGCCGTCTGTTTTCGTTAAGAACGTATAACAAAGAGGTTACATAATTATCAAAAAAAAATTTAATTAAAATTATTTCATTTCTTTTAATTTAAGTTAGCATCTAGATGCCTGTTAATCTCTGTCCGTCAGGAAGTTTTAAACGTCTGTTTGACATACATTATTGTTTGTTTTTGTGTTAACAATGTTGCCTATTTTTGTAATGAGGTTTTTATAAAAGATGTTGCATGGTTATCCTAAAAAAGTGTTAAAATTATTTCATTTCCTTTAATTTCCATTTTGTAGGTTGGAAGGTCGTGTGGTGTTCCACACCAGATATTTAATATTGTACTTGATATGTTGTCTAGTTTCTATACTTAAAGGGTCGGTACTCAAAAGTTAGACTACCTGTGATATTACTATGAATAGTGAAGAGTGAATAGTTATTAAGATAAACACATAATTTAGCTATGATGACGGTCAAAAAAAACCAAACAATGAAGATGTGTTAGAAGAGTTTATTGTCAATCGGAAATATGAATTTAAAATTATAATGTATTTTATTAAAATACAAAAGAAACTTGGTGATTTAGTATTCCTTACGACTGACACATAACCTGATCTGGCTTAGGCAGTAAGTGACCAGATCATTAGGAAACCGGAACCTGAAAATTGTGTAAATGCATAAAGATCTTGAGATATCTGAAAGCTACAGTACAATATGCAATTGGGTACAAATCTACATCTTATTAGGGTTTATAGTTATTTTCGTAACTAGTGCGCAGTTTACACATTTCTTGGTGTAAGGCCGTTCTTTTTTACCCGAGGCGTAGCCGAGGGATAAAATATAAAGCCGAGCCCCAAAAATGTGACAGCGCACGTCTACGGATGTCGATCATGATGACGATGAGACAACAGGAAGATTGATTACAGAAGTTGTCTGTATACACGGTGGCGGTACGATATTATGGTTAAATCCAAGACAATCTTCAACAGCAATTTCTATAACATAAGCAGAAATTCTTCTTGCTGCGAGTGAAGGTACTAGAGAAGCCATTTGCCTAAAACGATTGTTCAAAGAAGTAAATGATGGTCCAGTATTGATGGAAGATAATGAAGCAATGGTAGTTTGTTATCAGTAAAATACCACCGTAGAACATATTAGAATTCGTCATTCCTTTTTAAAAGGCTTAGTGCAGGATGGATCGATTAAAATTCATTAGATTTTTTGACAAAATTAATTGACTGATATAATGACGAAACCTTTAATTAAACCTAGGTGTAAGTTATTACGAAAAGGTATGGGCATGTTTAACCTTTCAATAAGGGAGGTCGTTGAAGTTACTACAATATTTAAAAAAATCAGTAATCTTCCCTTGGTTGATGGTTTTGGTAATTAAAAATTAAATAGAACGTAACTTCTACAAAAACTACATTTTTTTGAGTTCGCATGAATACTTGAATAGGCTGCCCCCAGTAAAGGTGTGTGGATATTGGTGGCCGATAATACCAGGGTAAAGATGAGTTTCGAGGGAAAAGCAGTACTTCGAGGTATTCACAATCGCGGTAGGATTAATTGCATATAAGTGACACATGTAGTGGAGTAAGCTGTGGCTTTCACCTACCATTATGCACAACCAATAACAGACACTAATTACAATTAAAACGAACCAAGTATACAAATCTTCCTTTATATGGAAAAGTAATTTAAACAGATTCAAGTTATCACAAATTAAAAAATAGAGTATAAAGTGTACACTCAATTTAATATATAAACATAGCGACCGCTAAATTTTCATGTTTCATATTTACAAGGAACACGCAGATCAAGTAAAATAGAAAAATACTACCTGTGAAACCCAAAAAATATTACCACATAAATATGGATACTAATTTTGTTACATGATCAATCGCGCTAGATAGATCAAATAAGCAGGTAGCCGACTAATTAAAATGGGGATGGGCGGGGTTGTTTTAAGACAAATTTAAAATTTTACTTCAAAGATTTTATACTTATCATAGATCAAAAGTCAAAATCGGGGATCCATGTCCTTAGAGCGCCACCACAGTCTAAATTTATCTTAAGCTGAGATGTTAATTTTATGAGATGCTCGCTTACTCCGTACGTAAACTGAACGTTTTGTCTCATCCCCGTAAACCAACAATGAACCAAAATGGATAAATAAGCAACACTTAATCTGGAATTATTATAAGTTTTTGTTATGAACGAATAAGTACAAAAGTAAATATGTAATTAAAAATTAAAATTAATATTTAAAGGTATGAATTTTAAATTGATTTGTAAAAATATAATTATGAATGGGGTGTATTTAAAAACAGAAGCAAATGTATTACTAATAAATAAAAGGATAAGTTTTAAATACGAATTTTGTTTTTGTCGTATTTACTGATTCAACCTTGTATCACTGTTCCTTATTGTAAAATAAAAAAAGGCGTAACGATCTGTGCTTGAATTGGAATTATATTCTATCAACTATTATTCTATTAAATCTTATTATTAATATACTAAACTTTCACAAGTTACCTTGGTTGAACTTGAAACTTTATCTTTATGAAAAAAAATAATAACTACAAATGCAGTAAATAGTAACTGAGAGTAAGATCGATATTGTTTATTGTTTATTTCTATAAACAAATGAAACGAGTTCAATTTTGTAATAGTTTTACTAAAGTAAATCTAATCTCAGGCCAACATTCATCAATATAACCAAGAGTAACATACAATAGTATTTTATGCATCGACCACATTATGACACTTATTATTGCATGAGTGCGAAATATGCACCACGAGCGTGCTTGCGAGCGAGTGTTGTAATTCGTACGAATGCATTAATAAGTCATAATGTGCGAGTTGCATACATTACTTTTTCTGCGGCCATGTAGATCTTTATTTATTTTTTCTGTTTTTGGGGTAAATACGCGCAAGAAAATATATTTTTATGAAAATACGTACCTACATAAACTAGTCTATTAAAAAAGATCCAATTAACAAGGATTTTCAATAGTTGTATAAATAAGCAACTAAATTTTATATTCAGGATTGACAAAATTAATACTGGTAATTCCTGTACAATTGTGGAATTTGTTTTTAGGCACTGTTGTATGCAGATTGGTAAATGTCGTCGAAGATGTTGAAGTGAAATGTGCATTGCTACTTGTTGATGGGTTATTATTTTCTATCGAATTTAGTGTATTATTTCCTACATTCATTTGATTTTTTAACGAGTGATCAATGTACCCTTCGGCCACATATGTTCATCCACCGTGGCGTTTTAAAGAAATGATATCTCCACCAGCATTAATTAATTTATTTTTCGCAATTATTTATAGCTTGTTGCATTATGAAAATTTGAATCATAATGATTCAAATTTCTGAATCATTATGAATGAATTATAACATAGCCGTAGAAAAAATATTACACTCCACTCTCGTGGCGCTTTGTGCAACTTTACACATTAAAAAAATGAAATATGATAAGGCACTACTGACTTGCGACACTTAAATTGGCTATTTCTTATAAGTAAACCATTAAAGCAAATTTTGATATTATAAATGTATATTGACCTCAAAAAAGAAATCTTAACTATATTTGACGCTACTAATTTAAAGGTAGTGTTAGCCTATAATACATAAAAAGACAGTAATTAGAGTTCATTGTCCTTACCGCCTAACTAAAATACATTACTAGGAATCATCCTTTTTAGAAAAGTGAATATTTCATTACACAATATAACACAGATTAATGTCTTGAACTTGGCCTTAATCTGTCGTCGCTAACAAAGATTCAAGCGTCCACTAATTTGGAAATTATATGCCTCCTTTAATGTCTTTAATCCACACGTAGCATTTTAACTCACGTAGAAACAAGGTTATTAATTGTCCATACACCTGATTCGTTTTATGTCCTTCACAAGCGTGAATGCATTTACATCCATAATAATAAGAATATCTAATACAGACTTAATTTTAATTTACATTATTCCAAAACGTTTGTTAGCTAAAAACGACCACTTAATAAGTTTGATTCACTATCTCGCAGATTTATATATATACAATACTGACTTTGAATAACGGTTACTTATACAAGGAAAAGTTCCACAACACAAACAACTCCCAACTGAATTCAAAAACCACTTAACTTGTAAAAGTTTTAATATTCAATCCCCAAAATGGGACATAGCAGTAAACAAAGAATGCTTAAACTACACTGCTTACTTTTAAACGTAAATTGTGCAAATCGTTATGTACTTCTTGAAATCGTGTGACCACATCGTCCAACAACAACTCCAATCAAAGGTTGACTATCATGTGTAAAAACCTGATTAATTTTATGACGTTCGTTCTTAAAGGGGTTTAAGTATCACATGATCTTGACGCGAAGAACATCGGAACCAACGCAACCAAAGCTTCCAAAACTGTTATCTTAAATTTTTAAAAGAAAAATATAACTTTACGAAATACCCAGATTAGATTTTGAAATTCAATCCATATAATGTCCTAAGCTAACCTAAATTTTCTATGGTAGTCTCAAGCGTGGGAGATACCTTTTTGTGCACGAAACAGTAAATATTAAGCTATTTGTCCTTGAATGATACGTAACATTTTTTATTTTACATTAATGTTCATTCATATGTATAAACATGAACTGTATTTTATTCTGCATTCCAAAACATTATTAGATTACGCGTTGCCCCTTTACATTAATTATAAATATAAATTCCTTTGTACACGATAGCGATACCGCTTAGTGAACGGATTCTAAAGTGGCGTTCTTAGGGGCATAAATTGACATTTAAAATTTGAAATAAAAATTTTCTAACCACTCATGTACTCATCTTAAATACATACACGATCGGTTTCTAACATTAATCGATATTTTAACATATTCCCGTGGCGTAACATTTACACCAATACAACTCAAAGAAAATTTACGTGTCAATACCCATTTACACAATCAAAACGATTTATACATATTCCTAACTACAATATAGTCCGAAATAATACGGAATAAGCTTATTGCTTCAAAATACTTCCAGAATTCAAAAACCTATTTGAACTCGTTTGAAACTTATATTTCTTCTACGTGAACCACATTCCGACGTTGCCACTTTTCTTACAAGTTGCCAGACTTTGTTGTCTCTTCTTGCATTTAATATCTAAAATATAAAGTGGATTATCACAAGCTTTAAACTGTTAAAGAGTATTCCGATTAAAAACAATTGACGGTCAGCCAAAACTGTTTAAGGTAGAGATTGGTTCTTTTAGTGCCAAAGCTAACCACTAAGAAACGGTTTAGAAAACTTACTTCTTAAGGGGTTGAACTCATTCCGTAAAAGTTTTAATCTGTTCTATTCTAACATTACCTAAATAATAGTTATTTATACTCTTAGGCAGTGAAGTTGAACTTTTTAAAACGAATGTGGAACTTAGTTACGAATAAACCACATGCGTTTTACCGCAGAGTATTTTTTTTAAATTCGAAATTTGATACATGAACAAATAATTGAACTAAATGTATAAACTATTCGTTTACGTGTTACAATTGACGTCTGTGATTAAATTTTTAGGCATTTACAGTTTTATTATATTTTGAATTTTTTGTAAACGGTTACCAAAATGTTATATAAAACTCGCGTCCTGCAACACATTTGCCACCGTACCATTTGCCATTTCTTACAACTCAGGTTGCCTGCAATTAATATCTTTAGAGATCTTGTGTGACGAATGCTTAGAGAAAATTTTGAGGAAAAGTGCGTTCTTCTTAAGTTTTCAACGAAATACAATTCAAAATGATGCGTTTTTACTAAATTCCGTAGTACCTTTAATTAAAAATTGAAAAAAAAAATAAACCACTTCAATGACCACTTTAGTGTATTTTTTATTGTACCTGTATCATAATCACCATTTTTAACATTCAAATGCGTGCAAAATCAGGCCTTTAAAAGACTAGTGCTTTAAACTTCCCTAGGTAACGACGAATTCACCTCAAAAACTTGAACAATCGTAAATACTCGCATACAAATAGAACTAATATTTACTTATTTGAATGAATATTCTGTTGTATGAAATTTCAATCTCGCATGAAATATCCTCGTGTTCAATCATTTTGTAATTCACGAAACAAGCTTCACGAACAAATATAAACAATTGCTAACCGTTTCTATCGCAACTGTTAATGACACAGGTTACTTCGAGAAACTGATTTTATTGAATTTACTTTTACTTTTACTTCCACTAATGTTGAAGCATTTTCTTACAATTTTCGCATTGTGGTCCAGGTATAATAAAAAACAACGTATTATACACATGTATAACGCCTTTAAAACAGTGCGCCGTACTTTTAAACCCGTCGAGCGTGCTTTAATGGCTTGCTTATACACTTGTATTATTATATACTATTTGAAATTTGTATTTAATGGATTTTTGTTGCATAGAGAATAATTTTACAAATTTCTTTCACCTTGGACGCACATCAATGTAAAGTCGGGACCGTGGACGGTGTGTTATGATTCGTAACATGATACATTAAACAAAGAAATTATAATATATACTAACTTCTGTTCCTCATAAATAATATACGTATGGAAAAGAGAAGGGAGATTTTAGCGAACGTCTGTCGTTTAAATACTGATAGTGGTGAAAACGTATGTCTCACATAAATCAGCAACTTAACCTCACAATTTGTTTGTTTTGATCTGTCACATGCATTTATCCCGTTTTGTATTCCCTGAGTTATTAAAACAGTTTTTATTAAGACTACGACTAAGAATTCTTTAAAGGCGATCATAAGTTCTAGTGTGATGTGCTTAAAAGGTAAATCTTGAAAACGTCAAAGCCAGGTCATGTTAATGAATGCTCTTCGGTATTTTGAAACTGGGCGTGATCGAAATGGACCGAATTTGCCTCTAACGTCGATCATACCGGTCGGTATTGTAATTAACAATCTGTCATACTTAAACCATTGTTTACAGAGAACTGCCGAAGGATGTGGAGTTACAGAAAAACAGTGACACGTACTAAAGCACGAATTGTTGCAAGTCAAGAAGCTGTTCAAAGTCTACCTAGCACATCTCTGAAGAAAAAAAGAAACGCAGCATTGATATAGATGACCACATAAAAGACGTGGTTAAGAGAAAAATTGATCATATGCATTTGAAATGTAAGAAAAGGAAAAGGAAAAGGCCACGTATTTCATTCCCTCCCCAAGGGGGAGGGCGGGCTGCTCGAGCTTTCCGAGCTCCTTCAGCCACAATCATGGATTCCCAGCATACATACATACATTACGTATATATGTATGGTGGGATTAAGGATGGGTGTGGTCAGGATAGGATCGGAAGGAACGGAGTTAGGGTTCTGAGGGGGAAAATACTACCCCAGCATTCGCCTAAGCAGCCGCACATGGTGTGCATATACGCAGTGACCATGCCGCTACATGTGTATGAGGAAAACCCCCTGAAAAAACCTCATACAAGGTAGACGGTAACGGGAATCGAACCCATTACCTCCCGAATGCTAGGCAGGTCGTGTCACCACTACGCTACCAGCTCGGTTGAAATGTAAGAAACACGTAAAATACTTGTTACATAAACTGACTTAATGATTTCAGTGTTGCCAGTTACAGTAAAAAGCTTAATCTACGAGTTAAAGGAGAATAAAATTTATTCATTTAGTGCAACAAGCTTAAAGCAACTGTTACAGTCTATTGATTTTGACCTTAAAATGGATGATCTCAGAAGAGGTTTATTCGAATAAGGTCATATAGCTGCTTACAGAGTAACATTTTGAAGAAATTACTTCAAAAACAAACAAGACGTAACATATGATCCAGTATATCTAGATGAAACCTGGATATTTAGTCAATTCTCATCTAGAAAAACATCGCGCTACAGTAATGTGAGAAGTTTAAGAAAAAAACCTCATGGAGAAGGCAAAAGGTAATAGTAATTATACAACAAGGTAGAGTAGACAATTTTCTGAGCCGAGGTGTATTATTTCCCGAGACGCGGAGCGTCGAGGAAAATAAGTGTACGAGGCTCAGAAGGTCTTCTCTACAGTGGTTTATATATTATTTTATTCACTACTAGTACACATATTCTGTAAATATGACAATAAATAAATACAATTCAAATAATCTTATTTTTACATAAAAAATTAAGTGGATTGAGGTTTTCACATGTTTCAATTTGTTGACATTTTGTAATACATTCACATTTAACTTTTAATCATCCTCAGGTAGTTTCAGTAGCTAAAATGGAAAGTATTTAAATATCTAGTACTCCTCCAGAAATTAGAGAGGCAGCAGAGCATGTAGCATCAGGCAGCTTATTACCTGAAAAATCGAAAGAGTACTACCTTAAAGTGTATTCAAATTTCAAAGATTGGTGCCAGTCGAAAGGCGTACTAAAAGTGAGTGAAAATGTGATCTTAGTGTATTTACAAGAGAGATCCTAAAATAGGAAAGCTTCCAGTTTGTGGGCTACATTTTCGATGTTAAAACAAACTTTAAAGCTGAAAGAAAATATTGACATTTCGAAATATTATAAAGCAATTGCATTCTTAAAAAGAAAGAATGATTCCTATATGCCGAAAAAATCACCTGCATTTGAAAAGGGGAACCTAGCAAAATTTCTCGCCGAAGCTCCTGATGCCATGTTTTTTTGCACTAACGTAAATCTTTTGATGGGGTAGTCCAACTAAGCAATTATTATGGTGTTTCAGGTCATCTTTGTAATAGGCGTAGCAGGAGCTTGTAGGACGGATGAGCTATGCAATATGAGAGTGGCAGATATTGATGTTCGTGATGACATAATCATAGTCAACATCCCGCTTACGAAAACAAAATCTGCAAGAAAATTTGTAATTGTAGAACCACAGTGGGTTAATCTCGTGAAGAGTTACCTGTCACAGAGGCCCCATCTAGACATGGAAATAGCCTTTATCGGATTCCGATCGGGAAACTAACTAGGCAAAATATGAGCCATAATTCAATAAGCGGTGTTCCTAAAAAGGTTGCAAAATATTTAAATCTCCCTAATACATGTCAGTTTACGGGACATTCGTTGTGAAGGACACCGGCCACAATTTTAGCAGATAATGGCGGTGACTTATTATCTCTAAAACGGCATGGTGGGTGGAAATCATCTACAGTGGCAGAAGGATATGTAGAAGATTCTATTGCCGATAAAAGAAGAATTGCGCACATGGTCCAAGGAAATTCTTGCACTATGTGTGACACACCAACCTCAAGTATCGATAATGCTACAAACGAATCAGTTTTTGAAGATATTTGTTATTCTAGCATCAACATACCCCTGCAAGATTTCCTATTGAATGCAGATGGGCCTACTACTCCTTGTGCTTCATCATCATCGAATGTAAACAAACCTATAGGAAATCTTACTTCTAATGCAGATGCGTCACGAATTAACATTACGTACAATAATTGTACAATTAATTACCATTTTCATCATTAATTTTTTAAATTGTTGTTTTTCCCATTTCATTTTTCTTAAAGTTTCTGTTGCGTAAGCGAATTAAAGTAAAACTTAACCTCTCTTTCTTTTATAAATAAAGAAAAAGAATGCGCAGATCCTGAAAACATGCACGTCCTCAAAGGAACGCGGCTTTTAACGCGACTTTTTGTTATTGGTATTAGATAGGCAACCCAACTGTCAATTTCATTATCTACTACTAGGAGAGAAAAATTAAGCAGGTCGAGAAAAACGAAATCTCACTTCCAAAATCGGCCTACTAATGGCATATTCTATCGCTAGTAGTGAATAATAGATATTTATGAATTAAGGGCATAATCAGAAGATTATGGCTCGAGGGAATGTTAAAAGCCCTCCGCTTCGCGTCGGGCTTTTATATTCCTGAGAGCCATAATCTATAATTATGCCCGTGGTACATACAATGTTTTATTTGATTTTGCACCATGAAACTGGAACAAAATATTAAAAAGATTCAGTATTTTCGGCAAGTTTTTAAATGCAAATGCAGTGAAATAAAGTCGACAGTAGGCTAATTTGTTGTTACTAAGATACTGTGATATTGCTAAATTGTTGCTAAGGTACTGTTTGTTTGTAAATAATTTGCATTCTAAAATGGAAGGTGAAAACGCAAAAACTTATTCACAAGAAATTTTTATAAAGAATAAATTTCATTAATATTATTAATGTTAAATTAATAAAGGTTGTATAGTAAGGTTGTTATTTCAATCATTCTTTCAACTTACGTGAAATATCATGTCATGGGTCAGCTGTGCATCATGCTGCTTAGCAACAATGACATTTCCGTGCTATAAAGACTACATTACGCCCGCATTTGGGGGCGTATAAAGAACATTATGGTGGCAAAATAAAATAAAATAAATTAATTGATAATGATTAATTAAGTATTACAGTGTGAGTTATGATTTAGGTTTACAATTGAGGGCGCAGGTAATAGCAACGGATTTATTCCTAATTCGTCATTGGTGGTCAATCATCTAGTGGAACTAAAAGCAGTGACAATGAATGTAGTGATTAAATATGTGCCTAGACATGAAATGTATTTCACATAAAAACTATTATTGAACTTATAATTTTATTTATTGTATTTGATTTAAATGGAAATAGAAGTAACGATTTCAAAATTGTGTTTAATCCAACTCATGATTAATTAAAGAAGTGCTTGTAAGTGGACTCCTTATAAGTCCTTTGCAATTAATTCGACTTAGTTTAACAACAAAAAAATGTGTAGGTATATAAACAATTATTTGCAGATTAATTTGCTGGATCTTGTGTTGCTTAGTAATTCATTCTTTTTACATTTAGTATAACTGAGCACACATTTAAAATTATCAAAGGGATACATTTTCTAAAAATTAACTTGTACATTTTGACTAAGTATTTTGGCTTTTATTGGCAAAATATTGTTCAATCTAAAACGTTTCCATAATTGATACTTATCATAAAAAGCTATTTTATATGTATGAGTGATAGTATGGGTAGCATACACTTTTAACTAAATATTTACCAAATTCAAGCTTGTTGATCGATACTGCTCAATTGTAATTTTGTTCTATTTTCTTTTTTTATTTGTTTATTCGGGTTGAATCATTAAAGTAACAATTCATGAATAGAATATTAATCAGTTTACCTTTAACCTAAGTTCAGGGGTGAGGAGTTTTTCATTAAGTTGTTATCCTCTATTTATATCAATCGAATTGGGGCCAAAATAATCTGATTTAATCCAACTGGATTTGAGTATATTACATTTAACTATTGCACAGTAAAATTCAAATAATAGCATGATTTAGATGATATCAATTAACAATTTTAACGAAACGCTTGTAAAAAAAGTTTGGCAAGTTGATAAAGAGTTATCTTTAAATAGATGCATTTCTGAATTTGTTACACTCTCGATCCACGATTAGATACTACCACTCATTGAACAAAAATATAAGTACAGGAATAAACAGAGCAAAAAACGATTACAACAATTTTAGGCGCTGCTGACCTAGCCTAACTTATACACGTATCAATATGTTAATAATGTTAAGTATTATAGTCTTATACTTAGTCATCCCCTTTCTTTTTGTGCTTGCTTAGGTGAAATAGAATACGGTACATATGATATTGACTAAAATTACTTTCGTTAACATCGAAAAATGTGTGTACTTCAGAGTCCAAATTGACAGTACACATGAGTAAAAAGTCTTTTTTCAGATATCGATTCCATAGAACGTTGGCGCAAAATTTACATCGTTTTCTTCTAGCTACATTTTTATTCATCGATACCACCAAGAGTGGGAAGCTTACTGTTTGAAAATATTTATCTTCTGGGGTTTTAAATCGTGTATTTTTCTATTTACATTTTATATCAATTTTACAGTTATCGCCCTTAGTAAATGATACCTTTAAGAAATACTTGAGATGTTAAAACTAATTTATGAAATATTAAAATTACTAAAAGATAATTATTTAATTATAGTTATGTGCCGTACATACACATTTCCTAGATCAAGTTATTCGTATTCCTAAATATTCTACCTGTATATATGCAACATACTCGTTCGCACATCATCGTTATACATAGCTTAGCGCAGCTTTCGTCCACGTGGCATTAATACAATTGTGTCATTGGTTACAAGATTTTATTCCTACTTCACGATGGGGGCGGAGTCATCATTAACAGTTTTTAGCAGATTATTACCAAGACTCAGGGCCCGCTCTAGCCTTCTTGTCACCCCGGACAAACAGACAATTTGCCGCCAGTTTTTTTTAAATAAAATAAAAATTATGTTAAAATCATTTATTTAAAAAATATATGTAATACATTACATAATAAACATTTAAAAAGGGCAAAACTTAAAAGTACTGGTACATATAAGGTGCATTTTTATTGCTATACTTATATTTATTAAGAAAGTACAAAAAATATTGCATAACCAAACAGAGAAATTTTAGATTCTATAAAAATATAACTATAAAATAAAGTAACCTAAAAGAAATTTTTCTTTCTAATTTTGATTTCCGCAAATGTTTTTATTACATCTTTTAGGTTAACTTGATCAGCAATTTCATGCTCAATCGCTAAAATGGCCAACCCATTAAAACGATTTTGCGTTGTAGTTGAACGTAAAAAATTCTTAATCAATTTTAATTTGGAAAAACTTCTTTCTCCACTTGCAACAGTTATTGGTATACACAGCAATACTCTTAAGGAAACACTTAGGTTTGGGGCACAATTTAACATTGTTATTAATTTTAGAACAGTGCTTGGGCTTTCTTTTTTGCCCATGAGCCCAGATACTGCACAAATTTCTTCTGCTAATTCTACCCCATTAATATCAACAGGAATCACCGTGAGTTAAAATACTTTCTAGATCGTTGCAATGTTTTAAAAGATTTTCTTCAGACATGCCCTCTAAATCACATATATTATATAAAAATTGAAAATAATTACTATGGTAACTAAGTTGTTAAAATCTAGTATCTATTGCATTTGGTGCCTGGTCAATTGTAAAATAAAAAAAATCTACCTTATAATTTTCTTTAGGATTCTCGATCGGTTAATCTCGAGCTTGGTATGAGAAATTCCTTTTTTTTCTTCTTACGCGGTGTCGTGGTATTATGATTCAAAATTGGCTTCAACGTCAATTTCGTCTGCCAGTTCTCTCGCATCAACAATAGTTTCATTAAAAGATTTATCCGATCGAAGATCCTGAAAAAACTGTTTGCAATTTTGCAAAAGATCAAGTGCAGATGCTAGATCATAATCTTTTGTCTGCAACAATTTGCTTATTGGATTAATACAGTTTAAAATTTTATACCAAAGAACTATTGAACACAAAAATTTAAATTGTTCAATACAACTTAATAAACCCGAGGCTTCGTCCCTTATTAAATTATCAATTTCTTCATTCTCATAAATGCTTAGCAAGGCGTCGTATACGCCTCCGATATAAAATCTTAAAGGCTTTAAAGCCTCTATCCTACTCTCCCATCTAGTATCACTTAATGGTTTTAAAGTCAAACCCTGGACATGTTTTAGAAGAACTGCCCAGAGAAAAGTAGATGCTGAAAAAATACATATATTTTTTGAATCATATTAAAGAAATTAGCGACTTCCAAAAATGCTTTTCCCATATCGTTAACTACTAGATTGAGAGAGTGACTACTACATGGAACGTAGAAAGCTCGCGGATTTAGGTTCTTAATCCTAGATTGCACTCCTGATTTATCGCCCCGCATATTAGACCCATTGTCATATCTCTGTCCTGTTATATCCTGTAAATTTAAACCCAAATTATTAAGTTCTGCAATTATAATTTCAAACATTTGCTTTCAACTGGAAGAAAACCCAAAAGCTTTCTTTAATCTTAATTTCAACCTCATCCTGATTGGAATCAGTTTTATTGATTGAAACATACCTGATTACAAGAGTCATTTGCTCCACCTTAGAAATATCAGGAGTGAAATCTAAAATTATCGAATAGTATTTGTTTTTTTTTATTTCATTAATAATATAAGATTTCACACTTTGATGCAACAGGTCTATTATCTCGTTTTTAATATTTTTCCCAAGGTAGTGAGCTTTCTTTTCTTCTTTTTTAAGCACCCTACGCACGTGTTCTTCCATGACGGGATCAAATTCAGATAGCAGCTCAACTATTTTTAAGAAGTTTCCGTTATTATGCCCAAACAGCTTGTCGCTTGTGCCTTGGAAAGCCAGACAACATTTACCAATCATTTTAGTGATTGCTACGATTCTTAAAAGCACTTCTTGCCAATGGTTTATTTCAGCGTTAACAAGTCTTTGGGAATCCGCGTCTATAGTTTTACAACACTTTAATCTTAGGTTCAATTCTAGAAAAGATTTTTGGGACTGAATTTGATTTTTAGAAATTTTGTGGTCTTTTAAAGTTTGATTCAGATACTTCCAACTTTTAAACCCCTCCTTTGAAAGGGAACTAAGTACACAGCCAAAAATTTTGCAGCTAAAGCAATATACGCAATTTTTTGAGACAGAGTACACTAGCCAGTCTCTTAAAATTTGCTCTCCATTACATAAAATTCTTTTATAATAATTAGGGCTAAATTTTCTACCAGTCTCATCGTATGGAAATCTATAATTGTACAATGGTTTAGGTGGACCTTGCCTTACCAAAAAGATTCTTTCGGCGTCTGGTAGTATCATTGGCCAGAGTGTTGGATCTGTACTTAAAAGTTATAGAGCGCTTTCTGTAGGTGCCACGTTGGTATCAATAGTGCTCTCATTTGGCGACGGAGGGCTGCCACTGTCAGTTGCAAGTATTCGTTCAGGTATATCGTTCATTTGTTGATCCTCGTTTTTCTCAGGTGAGTCTCTGTTGTCACTGTTGTCAGTGTTTTTCAATGCTGTCTTTGAGCCCTCATTTGTTTTGGTACTGCCCGGCGTACTCTGTAAATAATTTAGTAAAGTGCCAGCTTGTCTTTGCCTTTACATTTCCTTTTCCACCCTTCGTTTTTTATATTCGCAACCAGATAGTTTTTTGCGTCCCTCGGACATTCTGGAAGATACACAAAATATCTGAAATAAAACAAAGCAAATTATAAGGAAATTGTCTTACAATAGACTTAGTTAAATTAGACAAGTACTGTACTTTTTTATGCTCATTTAAGATCTAGGGGAACGATTAAGCAGTTTTATATGTTTTTTATATTTATAAATTATGTAATAGTAGTAAAATAGTAACGAACCTACCACACCTGATACCTTTCAAATTTGAAAAAGTATAAGCACTTGCATTTTACACAATTTTGCTTCAAAATCTAAAATGGTATAAAATAGGGCAATTTTTCTTGTCCAATTTAGTCAGATCATACATAGATTTATTCTAGAATGCTCAATGTTTAAATAAATATTTTATTTTAATTTTATAAAATACCTAACAAACTTTTGCTATTTTTAAGAAAATTTTATTTATAAAACTAGGTAAAAATATTCGTAGCTTTACTTAAAAGGGATCGCATCCAGTAGTTGATAATAAAAAAAAGAATCAGGGTCTATTGGTCAGTAAAAGGCAGGAATTATTCAAAAAAAATCAAGCTTTAGGGTATTCCGTATATTTCATAACCTTTTTTAAGGTATTTAAAAAAGTTCCTTCGCAGATGAAAATTAAATTTCAAAGACGATTTTTTAACGAAACATAAACAAATTTCAGTTTTTTTAAAATTATCAAAACAAGTCTATTAACTTTTTAATTAATTTATCTGTTTTGTTCAAAAATTGTTTTCAAAATTTAATTTTCATCTGAGAAGGAGCTTCTTCAAATACCCACCTTGAAAAAGATTATGAAATTTAAAAGTTTGTTTTTAACACGCTTATATTAGCTTCACCTATATGTTTGTTTGCTTGTCTGTCTGTTTGTAACCGACTTCTTTGAACAAGCGCGCTCGGTCGGCGATACATACGATACAAGATACGGCGCATTTGGGATCCAATGCCTATCCTCCAGACCGAGTAAGTCCTTTCCAATTTTAGCTCCAAATAAACTGTGATGTTATTTTTGCAAGGAAAACCATCTCATTTTTGATTGTGACGAATTCAAGGCATTAGATATTTCAAGTAGAATAAGTCAATTATTTGAAGCTATGTAATAACTGTTTCGATCCTACCCATTCTTCAGCTCAATGTAAATAAATATAGTTTAAAAAAACTAAAAAATACGCTTTAATGATCAATCGAACTAAAAAACGAAAAATAATTCTTAATATAGGCAGAAAATATAAATAAACGAAAAAGTTTAGTATTATTGTGAAAAAAGCGTGGGGTGATTTGTGCCATATTTTTCATTCATCGAGCACCCCACGCTTTTTTTACAATAATACTAATCTTTTCCGTTTACTTATATTTTCTGCCTATGTTAAGAATTATTTTTCGTTTTTTAGTTCGATTGATCATTAAAGCGTGTTTTTAGTTTTTAAACTATATTTATTTTTAATAATTTTGCCTTTACTGATCAAAATACCTAATTTCGTAGATTCGCTAAGTTAACGGTTAACTTACCTTAAAAAACTACAAATCACACTGATTATTGAACCAGAACAGTATATACAATTGAGAGTTGCACTTGTTATCACCACCGACGAATGAACAAAAGTAATGCTATGCTGCCTAATTCAGACAAGTTCATGTGGCACCCTGCTTGCTGATTTATATGGTATATATGCGATGCGCGGTTATATTAGGTAGTGTTTACAAATAACACCTGTGTTCCTGATTTAATAATTATTATTGAATAATTAATTATTTTTTCGTAATTATACCTATTTTCTTTACAACTACAGTAGAATCCGGTTATAACGAACCACAAGGGACTTGAAAAATAAGTTTGTTATATCCGAAGTTCGTAATAAACGATAAAAGAAAAAAGTTACATACATATTTTATTTTTACGATACATTAATAAATCACTATATTATTCAATATTTACACATTTATGAGTTAGTTTTTGTTAAAAAAGTCTGTAATTTTCGATTATTTATTATATTTCGTAGACCAAAACAGTTTATCCACACAATTTTCGATTTACATTTTTGAAACACCGTGGGTTGAGTGATTTGCTTTCGTTTTTCTGTCCCGTTTAAATTAGCACACACAAAAACTGTTACCCGCTCTTTTGATAATTTGCCGCCTACACATTTTTCACCTTTAAATTTTAGTGTTTTATCCGGGTTCTTTAATTTAAAAAAATAGCCCAGTTACCTCGCCATTATCACTAAAATTACCCTTGATATTAGGCCACCTATTGTTTAACTAGTCTGTTAATTGATTTATTTGATTGACAAGTTGATTAGGAAAAACCCTGCAAGGTCAGCGTGTACAGTATTGTTAAAATACATAATTACCCTTTAGGATTAAAAATTTAAACACCAATTAGGAAAGTATTTAGGCAGGCATTCCTAAGAAAAGAATTACAGAAACCTTGTCTTTGCACATCAAATAATCTACGTACCTGTTATTTATTTTACTGGTAGAATACTTGCTTACTTTTGTGTAAAATTTAACGGACGGAAACAATTTTTCCGAACGTTATATTCGAAAGTTCGTTGTTTACGGGTTTATCATAACAAACAATATTTATAAGGGATCTTATGGATGGTGTGACGGGACTTTTAAAACTAGTTCGTTATACCCGGAAGTTCGTTATAAGCGGGTTCGCTATAAGCAGCTTTGACTGTATATAGATGAAAAACAAGTATTTTAACTTTCTTGTAAAAACAGTGATAAGAAATGTTTTTACAAATGAAAGGCGGCATGCTATTATTATTATTAATATTTTAATTTTAATATTTTCTCACATTCTGAGAGTAAAAATGTCGCCCCTAAGATTTGCCGCCCCGGACAAATGTCCGGGTTGTCCGGTCTTGGAGCGGGCCCTGCAAGACTTGTACAACCACTACCAGACTTGCACATTAAAATTAGAATTACATGAAATTCCTCGATTATGGAGTCAATATTTAAGTAGAAGGTAGAAATAGAATAGAATTAGTTTGACAATTATGGTTTATAGTTATTAATAGGCATGGTACGGAGAACAATAGCAATTGATGGTACTCATCGTAGAAGCACATGGAACCGAAAAGGGGTTTAGCACAGCTAATTATATTATAATCGCATATATCCATTTAGTTAGTAATAATCCTGTTGTAAACCGTAAATAAATTAGAATGTAATTTGTTTCGCTAGTTATACGTCTGCAAAGCAACTTGAAGTGTTCACAAATAAGAATTCGTTTGTATAGTTCGTTTAATAGAGATTTAGTTTTACGAGTACTGATTATTTCAATACATCGTGCTGCTATGAGTTTCTCCATGCTCGCACACATGGAGATCGCTCTTCGGCGATAGATTACAGGTTATAGATAGATACACCCACAACCTGATAGCAAACATTGGTCCTTCGAGCCGGATAGTTAACCCGCTTTGGTTTTATAGTTCATTTTATAGATGATAGTACATGCGAACATTTGAACGAGTTATTTATGCAAACGTAATCGCTTAGATTGAATTTTATTATTTCGGTTTGTCGGTCGAATAAAACAGCTGATCGTTTACCATTAGCAGTGGCGTACTGGCACAAAGTTTCGTAGGTGCTAATTAATCAAATGATTACATTTTCCTTTAGTTGTTGATTCGATTTGTTCGTTATACGCTCGTTATAGCAGCCGTTAGAAATTGGTTCGAAGCACAGTTGTGTACATGTCGTATCGAAAAAAAAACATAGTTTTGTTGTAACATTATAATTGCCATATCGTATTGTTTATTTGTTAGTTAATAATTATCGCAATGGTTTATACTGTACCTATATACGTCATTAGGATATACACAAAAGAGTAGTCGCCCTTCATCACCCGCGAATTCGATAGTTTCGCAATCAAATTTAGATAGTAATAGTAGATCACATATTCGCTTGCCTAGAATTGAGTTGCCCAAATGTGACGGGTCACTCAAAGATTGGCCTTCATTTCAAGTAATTGATGAAAATGAAAATGAAGCCTAGTCAGATGTAGAGAAATTTCAATACTTGCTCTCTACATTATCCAAAGAACCGTTAACTTTAGTTAAACATTTACCGTTGACAGTAATCAATTATGAAATTGCATATAAAGCATTAATAGATAGGTATCAAAGTAGTAGAGCTTTGGCCAGATTTTATTGGCAAAACCTCGCAAAGGCTCAAAAGGTAAGTCCACAGTCTCCGAAAGCCTTGCGAGACCTTTTGAATAGTTTTGCAGAAAGTATAGCAGCCCTTGATCAGGTGGAGGATATTGATCATTGGGATTTTACGCAGCGACGACTAACCAATCATCGCCCACATCTTCGTGTTCGTATTGCAAAGACCATTCGCATTCAATTTCGTCTTGTGCTCGTTTTAGTAAACTCAGGTTCCAAGATCGTTATACAGCGGTCAGATCGTCTCGGCTTTGTTTGAACTGCTTAAGTCCGCAACATTTAATTAAAAATTGCAAGTCGAAATCTTCATGTCATCAGTGTTCGGCACGACACCATTCGTTGTTGCATTTCGGAAACACTTCCGATAAGAATTCGACACAAACTAGTAGCACTCAAGATTCTTCGAAATCGAATCTTGAATCTCCTGAGTCACCGTAGCTTTAACCTCAGTGAGGTCCGCAAATAGTAATAGTTCGTCCACAACCACGTTGTTTGCTACTGTTCGTGCAGAGATTGTAGGTCGTTGGGGTAAATACCAAACCTTTAGAGCGCTTTGCGATCCAGGTAGCAAAGTTAGTTTCGTAACAGAAAATTGTCGTAATCGCCTGGGTCTGGTCTACAATCGAACATCTGGTTCAATCACATGTCTTGGTGACACTGCAATTAGAGTTAGTCGTGGGAATGTCAAATGCAAAATTAGGCCAGTCGATTCCTCAACTGTTTTGATGCGCGTTAATACCATATTAATTCGGAGGATTTGTTCGAAACTTCCTCATGCTCGTATAGATAGTGGTACTAGGTTTTCGAATGTCAATCTAGCGGATCCTAATTGGAGCATACCAGGGAATTTTGATCTCCTTCTAGACGCTGACGTATTTCCACAAATAGCTCGTTGATCGATTTTCCATTTCGGTGATATGGATGGAAACATTGATGGTCCAGCCGCCAAGGACACCATTTTCGGTATCGTTTTAATAGGTCCCATTAATTGTAATGCAGAGACTCAACTGCAGCCACCACCCCATTCATTTTTCGTTTCGCTTGAACCGTTACTTGATGACACCCTTAAATCGTTTTGGAATGCGGAGGAGGTTCCTATTAGCAAATGTGTCATGTCGTCTGAAGACCGAATAGTTGAAAATTCGTTTGTTGATAAGCACATTAGAGACCACTCGGGTCGCTTCACAGTTTCGTTGCCCTTTAAGGACACTGAGTCGCTACCAACATTTGTAGGTTCGCGAGAAATCGCACATCGCCGCCTGTTGGCACTTGAACGTCGTTTGAATTCACATCCCAACACTCGGGAAAAGTATGATGGGTTCATGCAAGATTATTTAAATTCCGCTCACATGTCGTTAGTTCCATCTTCAGAAATTGATAGTTTACGTAGCTATTACGTACCGCACCATTGCATTTTCAGAGAAAATGATACTGAAAAGATTCGCGTAGTTTTCGACGCTTCGGCTAAGGAGAGCATAGGTGTCTCCATGAACAAGACACTTCTTGCGGGTCTAAAGCTCCAAAGCGACATTAGTACAATACTAATCCGTTTTCGTTGGTTTAGTTTTATTTTCACTTGTGACATTCGTCAAATGTTTTGTTAAATTTTAGTGAAGGACTTACAATTCCAATTGATACTTTGGTGATTCTCTACCGCTGAGGCGATCCAAACCTATAGATTGAATACCGTAACATACGGTTACGCATCCTCGCCTTTTTTAGCTATAACGTGCCTCTTGCAATTGGCGCAAGACGGTCAAGAGAGCTTTCCGTTCGCATCCCAAGTGATACTCTCCAATTTGTACCTAGATGATTTTGCTTGTGGGACAGATAGTATAGTCATTACTAGAGTTGCAAAAACAACTGATCGAACTATTGCGTTCCAGTTGTTACGAATTTCGAAAATGGTCAGCCAATTCCCCATCGTTGTTAGCTTCGTTGCCTGCGGATCATTGTCAGGAGCATCCATTCGTTTTAAAGGAAGACGAGTCGGCAGTCTCGAAGATATTAGGCCTTCAGTGGCACGCATCGATAGATTCTTTTTGTTATAAAACAAAAACAATAATGTTAAACCCGTAGGCGCTCTTTGCACAAAAAGAGCAATTTTATCGGAAGTCGCACGCATATACGATGCTTTGGGATTTAACCTTTTTCGCCAAACGATTAATACAACATCTGTGGATCCTAGGTTTAGATTGGGCCACAGAGCTCCCAGAAGACGTTCGTAGACAATGGGAAAGATATAAATCATCGCTTGATACTTCGTCAAACCTGCAAATTCCTCGTTGTTCCAAGCCACCTTCGTTTGTAGAGTGTTCGTTACATGCATTTTGCGATGCGTCCGAGTTAGGCTACACTTACGTCGTCTATCTTCGCTTTGTAGTGGATAATAGTACTTTAGTTTCGTTCGTTATGGCTAAATCTAAAGTAACCCCACTTAAACGATTATCAATCCCACGCTTAGAATTGTTGGCAGCAGTTTTGCTTGCAAATTTAGTTTCGTTAGTTTTGAAATCGCATTCGAATTTAGTAGAAATAAATCGCATAATTGCTTGGAGTGATTCCACAGTCGCTTTGTCTTGGATACGTTCCGCTCCATATAAATGGAAAACTTTCGTAGCCAATAGAGTTTCGCATATCCAAGAACGCATAGCCCCTAGTTGTTGGCGTCACGTTTGTTCGTGTGACAACCCAGCTGATCCAGCCTCGCGGGGGTCCTCTTCCAGAGGAGTTGCGCAATTGCTCCCTTTGGTGGGCGGGTCCTAATTGGCTTTCTCAGGTAGAAGATTGTTGGCCTCGAGAAACATTAAATTCATGTTCATATGATATAGATTGTGAATTAAAACACGTCGCGTTTACAGCGCAAGTAGTGCGTAACGATTTTATAGACTTGATAGAGCGCCTTTCATCGCTACGCAAGATTCAAAGAATCCTAGCCCTTTGTATTCGTTTTATAGATAGTTTTCGCAAAAGAGTATATAGTACAGGTTCTTTGACTCAGCATAAGCTGCACTATGCACTCATTCGGTTAGTTAGAGTAGTTCAGGTTGAATCATTTCAGTCTGAATTCGCCCATATTGTTAATGGACAACCCTGCTCTCGGAATCTCCAAAAATTGTCGCCATTTGTAGATAGCGAGGGAGTATTAAGAGTTGGTGGTCGGCTTAATAATGCTTCGTTGCCCTTTAATACGAGACATCCAGTCTTGTTACCTGGAAGACATCGCTTGACGTATTTGATCATAGAACAAGTTCACCTAGAGAACAAACGCTGGCGTAAATACAACTCTGTATTTAACGCAACAGAATTTTTGGATAGTTTCGGCTCGCAGAGCAATTCTTCGTTCCTTGTCTTTGTGTCACCCTTGCTTTAAAGCAAGACCTATTTCGTTTAAACCTCCCATGGCAGGCTTACCAACTGTCAGAGTCAACCTAAAATAAAAGATTATAAATAGATACACCCGCAACCTGATAGCAAACACGTTACAAAGAAAAGTGATGCAAAACTAAATTATCTTTAAAAAATATGTTTGCACATTTTTCTACAAAGTTGATCGTTATACAGATATTGATAAAATATAGACGAACATTAAATTCCATCTTAGGAATTCTTTTGCCACCAAATTACACGTAACAAAAAATTGCACAGAATTATATGCCGGTAACTTTATATCTTTGAAATATCCTTATAAATATCTGAAAACAACCAAAAACTGAGGTTAATAGACCACCTTCTCTGCCACTGGATTACTCCGAAGATCTAATCAGCTCCACACACAAACACACAAACACACGCACACACACGCACACACGCACACACGCACACACGCACACACGCACACACGCACACACGCACACACGACACACACACACACACACACACACACACACACACACACACACACACACACACACGCACTCACACGCACACGCACATGCACATGCACACGCACACGCACACACACACACACACACACACACACACACACACACACACACACACACACACACACACACACACACACACACACACACACACACACACACACACACACACACACACACACACACACACACACTCACATTGTCACGTGTTGAACAGGGAAGCTAGAAGAAAAAGGAAAAAAGAAGGGAAGGATATCTCTGGTCAAAGCCAGGTCAACTCAAATCGGTTTAGGGCGGAGTGAGAAGAAGGGTGGTAAATTGCCGGCGCCAAAAGCCGCTCCCCTATATTAGAAATATAATCACTACCCCGACTCTAAGTGAGTGACCATAAAACAAATGGAACTCACCAATATATGTAGATATCCCAAAGAAATATCCTCGGTATAAACTAAGTACATAACTTGTATAGTGATACATAAAAAGGAGAAATTTATCTCTAACGGAGTGAAAATAAAGTGTTAGTCATTTCTGGTATTACCCAACCTGTGCAAGACAGTAACCTTCGCAAGTTAAATATCGTATACGTTCGTTTCGTTTGAATCCGTAGTTAATGTTTACACAAAACCAAAATATAAAATTTAAGAAGTTTTCCTTCTTACTATGAAAGATCCTTCATTGCATATCTAGGAAGAAAGCATATCTATATATAACGCTAGCACTGCGTTTTCAATAAATCAAATTAAAAAAAAATGTGCTTGCGGTAGTTTTACAACTCATACAAAAAGAAACCCGTAATACAGTTTACTAAATAACATAAATAAATTTATAACTACCATTTCTTATTAGTAGTACTGTATATCAAAATAATGAGGATAGCACCCTACAATAAAAATCGATAGGTACAGTAGCCACTATATTACCAATGGCAAGGCCCCGTTGACAGTCTTTTAAGTATAATGACCAAAAAAACAAAAACTATCAATGAAACCGTGGTCGTCAAAATTATGTGTAAGGCGTATTATAAATTGAAACGTTACTAATGTTTATCTATGAATTCCCCACAAGTGATCCTAATGTGTGGAGTCACAAACACAAGAAAATGTGGTTATTAACGATTTACTAAATACCACCTTGATCGTTGGCAAATAGAAGGGTCGGTTCAAATTTACCAAATATTAGAAGTAGTATTGTATATTTGACATGATAGAATTACGCAAATTGCTTGAGTACAACTCAACCAATAGTGTGTAATCATACGTGAAGTGTTATTGAATATTTATTACCATCATTCTTAAGTAATTGTGTTGGCCTGAAACGCTTGACCTTCAACTAAAGTAAGTATGATACTAGTCATTACAATTCTACACCTTGATTATACATAATTAGGCCATAGCCAGAAGGACATTCCAGAATCAAAGTCCAGAAATGTTATACCACGAGACGAGTCGGTGTGTACCTAAATTTATGTGGTAGTTATCACTAGTCTGAACTTGTGCTTCTCAAGGGGTTAGGTACGGTTTACTAGTGCCGGATCGAACAGCGAGTGTTAATGTTCCCCAGTAGTTTTCCAACTTAAATTCTAGACGTCAGTAAATACTGAACGTTAAGTACAACCGCTACGTAGTAGTACAACTTTCGTGCTAAAAGAAAGGTAGCTAAGTCTTATAATAAGAAACATTAATATCGTATACCCGTAGGTCTCCTCGGGCACGTTTAAAATAAGGTGAAACTCCTTTCGAGTTCCAATCGGAGGGCAATTAAAGTTGTTGTTAGGGTGGTATGTCTTCGGGTGCTAAATAAAGAAAAGTGGGTATTAACATCACAAATACAGAGTTAAATAGGCTTACTCCAAATTGTTCCAATAAGAGAAATGAAAATTGTGTTAAAACCGCAGGGTGCGAGACAACAAGAATGTGAGAACTTTCAGCAAAATTTCAGGTAACCTCTTGTAATACTTCTTTTAAATAAATCCGATTTCTCGAGTTTTCAGTTATTCTAAAAAGAGAAGCACAAATTTCTTAATCTGGTCAAGATGGACACCCGCTGCCAAAAAGGCCGCCAAGAAGAAGACAAAAAAAGAAGCAACTCGATACAAATCAAAACTGTATTACCTATCGATAGTAAATTTATTGAATTTGTTAAATAACGCCCTCTATCGAGCGTTAGCAAAACTAAATAATAATAGTGATAAAATGTATACACTAGCTACTAACGTGAGAATTCCGGCAATCTGTACTAGATGGCGCATGCATGTCCATCTTAAATAAAGAAAGTAAATTATACTCTTAATTATGTTCTCTTTTCTTTTCGATTGCGAAACTATTTAGCTCGTTACAACATACAGACACACACACACACACACACACACACACACACACACACACACACGCACACACACACACGCACACATATACACGCATACACACACATAAACACACACGTAAACATGTACACACCACACAAACCCAAACACATACGCACCACGCACACACCACACACATCACACACACACACACACACACACACACACACACACACACACAACCACACACACACACACACACACACACACACACACACACACACACACAGCCACGCACACACGCACAGACGCACACGCACAAACACACACACACACACACACACACACACACACACACACACACATTTTTTAATTAAGGCAAATCAAAGTTTAAGAAAATGACCCATTTAATCGCTGACTGAGCTGAAGGCACAAAATCTCCTATTTATTATTAGGAGTATAAGTAATATTAAGGGTGGAGTTATTAAAAATAACCTACACCCAATTATTATTTTTTTATTACAACACACACTCACATACACATACGCACACATACTCACATACAGACACACACAAACACACACACACACACACACACGTGTACGCACGCACATACACACACACCACACATGCACACACTCCACACACCTACACATAAAAAACACACACACTCAAATACACACACTCACATACAGACACACACACGCATACACACACACTGTATGTGATTTTGTGCCTTCAGCTGTCGACGATTAAACGGGCCATTTTCTTAAAATTTGATTTTCTTTAATTAGAAAAGGTGTGTGTAGTTAGATATGTTCGCTTTACAAAAAAGATGTAACACACGCACAGACGCACACACGCACACACGCACACACGCACACACGCACACCCGCATACACGAACACGCACACACTCACGCACGCATACACGCACACACGCACACACACAACACACACACACACACACACACACACACACACGCACACACGCACACACACACACACGCATACGCACACACACACACACACATGCACACACGCGTACGCACACACACACACACAACACACACGCAAACACACGCAAACACACACACACACACACACACATGCACACACGCATACGCACACACACACACACACACACACACACACACACACACACACACACACACACACACACACATCACCGACGTACGTACACATGCACGTACCCATCTACCTAGCCACCGACCATATCATTTGGGTAATTTGAAATAAAAATTTTTGTATCCTCTTATAACAATCATTTGAAATTATACGTATTTTGCACAAAATGTGAAACGTTTTTTCATTTACCTACAACAGAAATGTTATATTTATACAATTTGCTTCATATTCCTGCAACAAAAGCCAGACAATATGTAGGTGCACAGATTATGAAGCATATTTGATTTCTTACAACATAACGTTATTACTACTATCCAAGATCTTTTCTTACCAGTAAGTTAATAATTTGTGTTTTTAATGGCATACCTCTAGAGCTGAATGACTCATTAACGTGTTTCTAAATAAACTTCACCCTTATGTTTAATTCCGACTAAAGATTCAAAAAGTGTACGGTTGAGCCAATTAGACGGTTTCGATACGTACAGGTAACAGATTGACCTTGTACGCGCTACGGAAGGACAATAGGTCAAAGCCTTATTCAGAAGTGGTTGGTTTTTGGGTTCCCACATGAGCCTTGTTTTAACATACCTTTTTTATTGTGCAAATTACATACTAGAAGTGATAAAGACCAGCTATTTCGTGGCCTTCATTTTTTTTATAAGAAACTAGCTTACGAATACGATGGTGTTATTAAACCGCTTGTAAGGCCGGAGATTTTGCGATAACATTTAAATGCAAAACCTGTTGAAGATAAAATTTCCAAGGTTGAGAATTTTATTAAATCGTTATCTTTTGATGCTGTGAATAAATGAATAAAACCGTTAACATATTACGCAAAGAAAACCTCACAGAGCAACGTATCCTTTCGTCAGCACCGTACTTTATTTGATCTTAGACGTAATAAAAATATAATAAAATTACATTCAAATAAAGGTAATGTAACTGTTATATTAAATGTGAACGACTATGACATTAAAGTAAAACAATTGTTGGAACTACAGACTTACCGAAAGATCCTACAAAAAAGTTTATTTTAAAAACTAAAGATCTTATTGAATTATCATTTATTCCTGAAGAAATAAAGAAGAAACCAAACTTAATGATTAATGTATTGGTGTGCCATTATTTCTGGTGAGATATCAAACAAGATTACCTATAGCTCTCGGATTCGGCTCTTATTTTCGAAACTAGTGCTCGCTAAAATGTATTTGTTATTTTATTTTATTTTATTTCTTCTATAGTGCTTGGCTGCGACCTATAATTACCCACTTTGTGTCAATTCGTTAATATTTAAGTAATGTAATTTAAATTATTTACTCGTGGTAACAAAACAACTGCATACATTTAATATTAGTTTAATTTCTGTTATTCAATTTTATTTGAAGTTTATTATAAAAATTATTTTGGGTTATACTTCACATTGAAATTTTTTGCTTGATTTAGTTTCGTACTAAACAAATCAACTGTTTGAGATTTATTTAAAGTGTACATTCATTTATATCTACTGAGCAAACAATTATTTACTATTAATCGCGTATGGTGAAATTTAGTTTAGAATTTTTTTAATATCAATATATTGGGATACTGTAAGTACGGATTTTGAAAAACTGTAGTTTTGCGAGAATATTCGGGGAATGGTATACATCGAAGCTTATTGTGCTTGATGTTATGAATCTCATAACGTAATTAGTACTCTATCAATTCGTTTATAGATAAAGTTGCTAATGGGGAAGTTAATTGAGGGTTTATTTGGGCGAGGTGGGATGTGTTATTGGAAAAAGAGGTTATTTGTTATCTTGTTTCTAGTTATCACAGTTTAGTTGCCACAAGTGTAGCTTGAAATATATTTTTCTTGTGAGAAATGTTCAGTTTGCATTTTAGGGTGGAAGATTTTTAATAGCGGTGGTTAAAGATAACGTGATGAAATGGAGTAAAGGCTTTTTGATTTTGTTTCTTTTTAGTTAGTCAATAAGAAGAAGCTGGTGAAGTAAAGTAACAGACAGTGTGCGTATTATACCTACGATTCACCCGGTGGTTATCTGGAGACATCGTGAGGAAGCTGGTCCTTTCACTACTTGTGAATTATAGACAGAATTCAATCACCCTGCGGAAATTTTTATTTGGTGTTTCGGTGATTATTAGTAACATTCTTGTTACCATTGAGAAGAAAAAGTGTTGATTTTTTAGTGTTTTCCTATTTCTTGGATTAATTTTACGGTTAACGCGTATAAATATTTGCCATAATTGGTATTTCTCTTTTGGGAGAACTCGCGCTGAACTGTTGTTATTGATCACATTGTACCCACAGCTGTGTAAAAGTAGGCAATAAGTTAGTTTAGAAACTAACTCTGAAGCTTCTTCGGCAACATTAAGTGGTGTACCAAAAATCCATACACTTAATGTTCCTTTAAAGGCTATTGTTAGTGCAATTGTTTTTTCTACATGCAATCTTGCAGCACACCTTACATTTTCATTACAACCTCATACAGGTAAAACACCCCATTATATTAAACATTCTGCCGACTTAATTTTGAAACATTCGCGTTACAAGATGCATCTAAAAACCTAGTGTTTAGTGTAGATATGTAGATGACATATTTACTTGGAGACATGGAGAGGAAGCACTACATGAATTTTGAATTTTTATGAATGGTATTCATCCAAGCATTCAGTTTACCACGGAGAAGGAAACTAATGGAAGTACACTATTTCTTGACATATTAGTATTTAAAACTAATAATTTACCATCTTTTCTGGTGTAAAGAAAGCTGACACACACTGATAGATACCTTCAGAGATTATTGAACCACCATCCACGTCAAAAAATAGGTGTAATTAAATCTTTAGTGGATCGAGCAAAACGAATTTGTGATCCTGAATTTTTGAAAGATAAATATAAATATTTAACAAGATCATTACAAGTTAATGGATATTCACATAATCATATTAATAATGTTACTACATCTACTAGACATAACCATAAAGAAAAATCGTGCTTAACGTTGGTATTGATTTTCTTCCTTTCATAACTAATGTTACAGATCGAATTAATCATGACATTAGGACTTTTTTTACTACAAGAAAAATTAATGAACATTTAAGGTCACCTAAAGATGTTTCAAACCCATTATTATCTTCAGGAGTGTGTAAGTTATCTTGTTTTTGTGGAAAAGTATACACTGGACCCGCAAAACGTAGCTTTGATACTAGACGTAAATATATGAGTTTTGTAGGTTAGGTTAACTAGAGAAATCTGTGATAGCTGAGCATGCTTGAAATAATTTGAGTTATGACATGTGATTTGATAATATGCAAATATTGTCAAGACAAAGTCATTATTGTGTTCGTTTACAACGTGAAGCTATTGAGATATAAAAAATATCCTAACATCAATATCGTCTAATAGGTTTTGGCATCTTATAATTTGAAAAAAAGGCACAATGATACGTCTTAATTTTAATTTTAGCCTTTGACATGTCTAGGATTTTTCAGTTTTTTTCTAGACTTTGAAGTAAATGCGTTCCAATTATCACAGCACTATAGTAATTTATCATACAAAATTGAAATTAAATTTAAAATTGGAAATCATATTAACTTGTTACATTGCGTTTTCACTGTAAAATGACAATTACCATTATTAACAAAACATTATTTCTTTGTAAGATTTGACTAGATCGTTAATTGATATGCCAAGTTTTTATTTGTGAATGCTTTTATCAATTTTGAATTAAAGTTTTTCACAAATTTACACTTACATCATGATTTGCTTAAATTTTATTATATTTGCTCTTTGAGTATGACATCGTTCACTGTTAGTCTTCCACCGTTAGAAGGTGTTCTGATTTGTCATATTCAAGGCTGTTTAATAATATTTAATTTATTAAGGATCTATTCATTCTTTACTAAAATTAGATTCCATATTTGTCTTTATTCGTTTATGAAACTAGGTTTATGTTTGCGTTTTCATATTTCATAAAAAACTTAGTATTAGTATTTTAACTATGTGTAATAATGGTGAAAGTTTACATTTTCATGCGAACTTTACATTGCATAAAAAAATTAAAAATATATTCAATAAGGGGAATTTTGAATTTTATTAGTGTATTATGACTGTGTTCGTGCTTACGTAAATGAAATGTAATTGGTAAAAACGGAACTACTTAAAACTTTTCATAAAACGTTATCGATCTCAAAACTTTTTTTCACAAATTGATTTCAGTTTATAAACGTTAAAACTTTATTTCTTACTTACTGTTTAAAATGAATGATTATAAAGAGAATAAGACTATATCCACCTCAAAATGACACAGTTCACAGTAACTATATTTCAAAACTGAAGAAATTCTTAAAGCTTTGAATATACTATGAGCATAATCGATTGTGTTTTGGTATTATGATTAATAAAATAAGATCCTTTAAAGTTATTTATGTGCAAACCTATATATTTTGCATGTATTGAAAATTTTACACAGATTTACACAGGAAAATTTTGAATTTGTATTTGAAATTGAAAATGACACTTACTATTTACGAGTAGCACTTGTTTAGAAAGGACGCCAACGTTTGCATGTGTGTTTGTCTAATTTATTCTCTAAGATTTCTTAACATTTAACTCTAAACTTCACAGTTATAAGACGGAACATATCCTAAAGTTAATTGGTTTTTAGCTTTCTACTGATTATAACTCAATAGGAACGTGTTACTCCAAATATATTTATATCTGTCCTTTCTAAAGTAATATTATGAATATTAGCAAACTATTAGGTTAGGAAGTCAATCCCGTATTAGAGGGTAAGAGTTGGAAGTGAATAGTAATTGACTACATGGGCGTAGCCAGCTAAGGGCAGGGAGGGGCAACTGCCCCCCCCCTGGAAGAGCAAAAATAAATTAAATAATTTTTAAATTTTAATAAACAAAAAATTAAATCTAAAATACACATATTTTTCTGTTCTGCATATTTTTTTTATCTGTTATTAGTTTAATTTAAGTATAATTAAAATCTCAAAGTTTTGTTTTCATTTCCCTTTTCTTTTTATCCTAAAATTTTACATTTTGGACGACCATGGACCATGGTTTGCCCCCCCCCCCCCCCCTGTTATAAATCCTGGCTACGCCCTTGATTGACTAGGTTTCTTTCTCCAACTATATTGATTGCTTTGAGTTTATTATAATTCAGATGCAGTCTGTTTGAGTGTCACATCTTTACGATAATGTCTTTTTCTAATCCGCTTAATAAAGGAGTCTTACGATTTAATCGTTTCGTATTGTTATTAAAAGCAATTAGAAAGTTTAAATCTTTAAGACACTCTTAATCTAAATTTGGTTGAAAGGGTTGATGATTAACTGATGTGTAAAGTGGACAATAAGGATTGAATTTCCTATAGTATGAAACGTAACAATGGTAACAAGTGTTACGATAATTTGAAATAGCACAATGGGTAAAAAGTAAATTCTTTGTTCAAATTGTTTTTCACGTTTTTAACTTTTGTGTCGCTTTCTATTGTAAAATTTAACCTGGATTTACTGAATATAATATTAATAAATAACTAAAATCCAATTACAAAACATAAATATAAACGGGACTTCTAAACTCAAAGCGTTTCAAATAAAGTTTGTGCATCTCTTGCTAAACTATCTTTTAAAAACCGTTTTTATTATAAAGGGTACGTCACAAATCCAGTACACACCAAAGTTGCATTTTTTAAAATGGATTAGTATAGTTTTTTTTTGTAACTTTAAATTCTACATAAAATTTAAGCCTGACCTCTTGTTACATGTCCTATACCTAAATTGATTAAATTAAATGATATAACGATTTTTTATTAACACCACATAAATATTTAATTAAAAAAAAGAGTAAAATTGAACAAAAACTTAATTAAGTGTTGACAGTGACCTCCTTGGACGGCTTGACAGTGCATCAAATTGTCATAAAATCTACTGGTTACATTTTGAAGCATTGCTGCAGTTATGAGTTGACACTCGGATGCAATTCTCTCTTTCAATACGTTTATATTATCAGGCTTTGTACTAAAAACTTTATTCTTCAAATGTCCCCATAAAAAAAGCCCAATCGCGTCAAGTCAGGAGATCTGGGTGGCCATTCTACTTCACCTCTTCTACCAATCCATCTGTTCGGAAAAATAGCATTTCAATACCTTCTTACGTTCATCACGAAGTGTGCTGGACAGCCATCTTGCTGAAACCATGTATGCTCAAAATTTGGACCTCTTCTTACCAAAATTTCCGGTAAAATTTGATTTTGTAACAGTTGCAAGTATTTCTCCGAATTTAAATTGCCATCCACAAAAAAAGGTCCAATTATTTGGTTTTCGATTATCCCTGCCCAAAAGTTAACTTTTTCAGGGTACTGGGTATGTACTTCACGCATCCAGTAAGGATTTTCATTAGCCCAATATCGACAGTAATGCCAATTCACTGTCCCGTTAAGGATAAAGGTTGATTTGTCATAAAAAAGAATGTCGTTAAAGAAATTATTATTAGCTTCCCATTTGTGCATCATGATCTCACAAAATTCCATCCTGCGATCAAAATCATCTTCAAACAATTCTTGAACTAACGTAATCTTGTAGGGATGAAATTTGCTAGCTTTCAGAACATTCCTGGCGGACGAGTAACAAATATCTGATTGAATGGCTACCTTGCGCAAAGACAAATTTGGATCTTCTACAAAATGCAGCAAAACTTCCAAAGTTTTTTCTCCACTATCAGTAACCACTTTCGGCCTTCCTGAACGCCGACGATTTTTGCAAGTTCCAGTTTGATTAAACCTTTGGATTGTCCTAATCACTGTAGATTTTGAAATAGGTGGCCGATTTGGAAACGTAATATTGAAAAGATCTTGTGCTACATTATAGGACAGTTCAGAATTTCCGAATCCTCTAATCATAAGCAACGTAATTCGTTCTCTTTCTGTAAGGAACATAATTAAAAAAAAATCAAGTTTAAGTACTTGGTTTAAGTACAAACAATGACTTAAAATATTTTTGACTGTCAAAAATACTATAATAACCTGTAATACCTACAAATTGGCAGGTAGGAGAAAATATTAGGTATTAGGTATTATTTTAATATGGTACGAATAAATCGGTATATCGTTTAATCTACTCAATTTAGGTATAGGACTTGTAACAAGAAGTCAGGCTTAAATTTTATGTAGAATTTAAAATTACAAAAAAAACTATACTAATCCATTAAAAAAAAATGCAACTTTGGTGTATACCGGATTTGTGACTCACCCTGTATAATAAAAACTGTTTTTAAAGGATAGTTTAGCAAGAGATGCACAAACTTTATTTGAAACGTTTTTTGTTTAGAAGTTTAGAAGTTTCCGAAATACTTAGGGGCCCGACACTTTTTAAACAGAGTATATATATATATATATATATATATATATATATACAGGGTGTATTTTAAAATCACCGACAAACGAAAACTGCAGATTCTATGATTCAAAATAAGACAAAAATTATCATACACGCTTTTCCGAAAATGCTTCCTAACGGAGATATAGGTTGATTAAAAAATAATTTAAGATTCCTCAAAAACTACAAAAGATATTACACTGACACTTGGTACACCTAAATGTCTAATTAAGTACAATTAATCAGGTGAGTTTGAGTCAACTGGCTCCATCCAGTGGCGTAGAATATGTTACGTTAATCACTTTAAGTAAAAAAGTATTTTTAATCAACCTGTATCTCGGTTAGGAAGCATATTCGGAAAAGCGTTTATGATCATTTTTGACTTATTTTGAATCATAGAATCTCCAGTTTTCGTTTGTCGTGATTTAAATACACCTGATATATATATATATATATATATATATATATATATATATATATATATATATAAGTGGTAGATTTGGGAACTAGCTTATATAAGTTTAAAGTGGCGTAAGCTTATATAAACCGGTCTCCAAACTTACCACTTTATATTGTCATGTCAATTGTTAGTTTGGGAAGTTTGAGGCCGTAAGGTAAATATTAATAACTGGTCAATTTGAGGGCACAATAAAATAAAAATGTTTGTGTACAACATATAAACCATAAAGCAGATAGTGTTTCTAAGCTCAACTAATTTTGACGTATCAAAGTATGTAGAAATTCATCATTCAGATAACTCAGATAAGAAGTAGTATATGCACTTTTATTTAATGTATAGTTTTATTCTGACTGACTGACCGTCCCCTCTGTCCGGCCGTTGGAGGAATCACTCAAGGAATGGTCAACTTTTCCAATATCTGATATCATGTGCATTCGATGCACGAAAAATTGGTTCGTAATATGCGAGGCAGATATCGTGACCCCGTTATTGCACGTCGAACTTTTTTGGCTGTCGGAACTAAGCAAAATTCGACTCGGGGCGGTAAATCTCCGACACGATTTGTCGAATCTAATCCAAATTTGGCTGGTGGGTGCCTGCGAATACAAAAAAAAACAGAATTGCCTCATTCCACGCTGTCATCACGGCAACGTGATTGGGCGTCGAACGAACGCTCAGCCGGATTGCTACGAAATTCGACGTACGAGGCATACATCAAAGACTTGATGGGTTCAAACGTGTTCTTGGCCGCATCTCTCAACCACCTCGACGGAGTTACTTACCCAAGGTACCCGAAAATGCTATTTTCAATGGCGGAGCAAGCGTCTCGGCGCCTGGGGGCGAATATCCGATATGGTTTGACGGATGTCGATCAAATGTGACTGATGGGTATGAGGCAACCCTGCGGATAGAAAAAACTATGCCGCCAATTGACGTCGCACCAACGGCAGTTTGATTGCGATCAACTTGGAAGGCCGGGAGTGTTTAACGGCTCGCGAGAAAATAGTGTCGCGGGCGTTGGAAGTGACATACAGGACGCTGTGACAAATTTCACGACACCGAGTACGCACCCGGAAAAAATCCAAAACTGTTAGTTTTGTTGACGACGTAGGAGTCGCAACGCCGGACGAGATAAATTTCAGAGAAGAGCGAAGAAAAAGGTGTTCGACGGGAGCTTGCGGCGGAAGGTGCGTATGTGCGTGTGTATGCGTGCGTGCTGTGTGTGTGTGTGTGTGTGTGTGTGTGTGTGTGTGTGTGTGTGTGTGTGTGTAAGCCAAATCGGTATTTTTGAATTGAAAGTTGCGTTTGAAAGCTGTAAGTTAAACCAAATAGGTATTTTTGAATTGAAAGTTGGGTTTTTGTAAGTTAAACAAAACTAGTGTTTTTGGATTGACAGCTGTTTTTGCACGTTATAAGTTACGATTTGTTTGAGCTTGATTTGATTAATTGATTTCATTAATTGATTGGATTGGTTGATTTGCTGATGATCGACTGTTTCCCCATGCAGGTGACCTCACGTTTAGGGTGAGCACCAACTTTGAGTATCGGTTAGCCTTATCTAAAAACTAAGCGGCCACTCATAGGAGTTAGGTATACACAGTGAGGTTATGAAGAATTCTTAGCTAAGCTTCTTGATTAATCTGATTTAGATATAGATTTATTGAGTTGATCGAGATTGATTGATTTGAGATGTAATTATAAATCTGTTTATGTATTAGGTTTGATTGACTGATTTGGTTAATTGATTGGTTTGTTTAATTGAGTTGACTGAGATTGATTATGTGTATCGGAGACAAAGCGCTAAGGAAAGGATGCAGTAGAGATGGAGGATGGCAGCCTAGCACTATGGCCAGGAGTTGAAACTGAAGTGCATGGCGTAAAAAGAGTGATCGTTAGTGAAAGAGCGAAAACATGTGTTAAATAGTACGAATTGGTACTTCCCCGGTTATGTGGAGTGCGTGAAAGTGGAGTTTCGAAAAATTATTCTTATTGAATTCTATGCACCGGTGAATGCAAAAGAGACCAAAAGTGCGAGAATGATGTAGAAAACGTATTGAACGTATGTAAGTCAAATGAAAGACTTGCAATATTGGAGATATGAATGGACGGGTGGGTGTACAGAGAGAATATACTGAACGCGTTCTAGGAATGTTCGGAGACCAAAGTGTCAGAGAATGGAGAACGTCTGCTGAACATCTGTGCGGAGAGAAGCCTGTTTGTATCTACTACGTGGTTTAAACATAGAAATGTACATATGCATACTTGCAAAGAAGCGAATCTAAAAGTATGATTGACTTGAGAGTCTAAGATGTACGACTTAGAAACCTGGTGAGACACAAAAGTAATGCCGCGGATCGGAGTGTGGGTCGTACCACTCTTTGATTGTATCGAGAATATGTTTAGGGCAAAAGTGGGTATGGAGAAAGAAATTAAGCGTAGTGTGAACGTCCAGAATTAGGTTAGACAAAGTAGTAGATAATGGTACGAGAATGAAATACGCAGATGCTGTGAGTAAACAGTTGAATCTGAATGAAACAGTGTGGAACGAACAAATAAAAGACTCTGAAGATGAAAATGCATGGATAAGCTTAAAAAACTGTGTTGTCAATTGTGTTGAGTAGAGAAGAGCGACTGTGGGTAGACAAAAAAAATGTGCTTGGTGGAATGAATCGGTAAAAAAGGCAGTATGTAAGAAAAAATATGCGTACATGGCAATGATTGCTGCAAAAAATGAGACTGAGAAAAGAAGATTGTACGAGGTGTACAGATTAAAAAACAAAGAAACCAAGGAGGCAGTGAGAGTAAGTAAAGAGGAAGTGATAGGTGTGGAAGGAGAGAAAATGCAGAATTATTTTGAGGGAAACAAAAAAACTGGAACTGGGCCAAAAATACAAAACGTGACGCAAAACCGAAGGCCGCAGGAGTGATGAATATGAGCAACGAAATAGTATGGGATGATTGTGAAGTGAGGAAGTGCTTGCAAGAATATTTTAGAAAGTTGTACAGTAGTAAGGAAAATAAAACTGAAGGGTTAAATAAGGGGAATGTAGAAGGAATGGTGAATGAAGGATAAGGCAATTGGTATAAATGAGGTAGAGAAAGCGGTAGGAAGATGGAAAAACGGTAAAGGAGCAGACGTAGATGAAATCACGGGTGAAATTCTAAAGTATGGAGGTGCAATGCTTATACGAAGATTGTGCGAATTTTTCAATATATGCCTTAAGGGTGGAGAAGTGCCGAGTGATTGGAAGAGCGCGATCATGGTACCACTATATAAGGGTAAACGGAACAGGAGTGATTGCAAGAACTACAGAGGAATGAGTTTGCTCAGTGTACCTGATAAAGTATTTGGAAGAGTACTGATGGATAGAGTAAAACAAACTGCACAAAAAAAGATTTGGGATGTGCAGGGTAGCTTCATAGCAGGCAGAGGGTATGTTGATCAGATGGTTGCCCTTCATCAGGTGATCGAAAAGTGCTTAGGTGTAAAAAGGAAGCTGTACTGTGCGTTTGTAGATCTGGAGAAAGCGTATGACAGAGTGTATAGGGAGAAACTGTGGCTAATATTAAATGAATATGGCGTAAGCAAAGGTCTAATAAACGGAATAAGGGAAGTATACAACGGTAGCCAGCCGGGCATGTGTCAGGGTGAGAGGAGGTGTGAGTGAATACTTTAATATTGAGCATAGAGCGCGACAAGGCTGTGTGATGTTACAGTGGTTGTTCAATGATACATGGATAAATGTGTTAGACAAGCATGTACCGATACAAATGGTGTAATGGTTGGTGACGTAAATATGCGAGTTCTGGTGTACGCCGATGACACAGTCTTATTAAGTTACAGTGCGGATGAGCTACAAACTACTTTGAGGAAGTTTGTCATAGTCTGTGAGAGCATGGACCTAAAGGTAAACGTGAACAAAACTAAAATTGTAGTGTTCAATCGGGAAGATGAAAAGGAGAGTATTTATTCTGCAACATGAAATTGTGGAACAAGTGGACGAGTTGGTATATCTGAGTAGAATGTTTACTGCAGATGGTACAATGGATGGCGAGATTGGACGAAGGGTGAATGCTGGAAGGAAAGTGATTAGAAATATGTGCACGATAATAAGAAACGAAAGCATGAGCCTAGTTACGAAACGAGCAATCCATAGTAGCGTTTGTCCCGTCAGTACTGTATGGAAATGAGATATTGATATGTACAAAAAACACGAAAGGAAAATAAAGCGCATGTGGTAAAACGCGAAGGGATAAGATAGAGAATCAGTGTATAATGAAGGAGTGTGGTGAGGAAAAGACGATGATGGATAGGTGCAAAAGTAGTACACTACGTTGGTTTGGTCACATTGAGAGAATGAACAACGCAGATTAACGAAACAAATATATGTGGGTTAGATAAAGTAAGGCCGGGCCTGGTAGGCCGCGTAAAACTTTGCTGAATGTAGTAGAATGTATGATAAAAGAAAGAAAGATAAGGAGTCTTAAAAACAAAGGGCATGTTAGAGACAATGTATGAATCTTGCTAAACCTAGGGAGGTATGCAGTGATAGGAAAGCATGGAGAAAGATTGAGAATGAAAAATAAATAAGAGGGAGGGATTGCTTTGCCTACCCCGAATGGTAATAGCGTTATATTATGTTATGTTATGATCTGATTAATTGATTTGATTGGTTTGATTTGCTTGGGATTGAATTGACTGAGATGGATTTGATTGAGAAGGATTTGTTCGCGATTAGTTTAATTGAGATTAATCTTATTGATTGAGATTGTTCTAGAGGGTGAGCGGGGTCTATGGACCATGATTAATTGACTTGGTTCAGATTGATTTGCTTAATTGATTTGATTGATTAATTCACTGTTAATTGTTTGATTTGTTTATTTCTATATTACCTTGCGATTTAAAATTGGACTATAATTAAAAATCTGTTTATGTATTTGGCTTGCTCGATTTGATTGATTGATTTGATTGATTGATTGATTTGATTGAAACGAAATTGATTGATTTGAGGACACGGTCTACTATTTTAAATTTTCTGCCA
This sequence comes from Vesta saturnalis, assembly GCA_036346205.1. Taxonomy (NCBI): domain Eukaryota; kingdom Metazoa; phylum Arthropoda; class Insecta; order Coleoptera; family Lampyridae; genus Vesta; species Vesta saturnalis. The sequence goes on from JARFJB010002109.1 coordinate 3,837,201, forward strand.
TAACAAAAATGGCGGGTAACGACAAGATGACCGGTAACCCACGTACCCAAAATGGTCTCAAGACGACCGACAAGTAACGCCCACAAAATGTCCGCCACCAATCAGAAAACATGGGCACGTCATTGTTAATGAGCAAATTCCAACCAGTGGTGGGGCATTTTTTAGGGATCATAATTCAAAAGAGCTGGGGGCACGTCATCCCCTTCTACTAGTAATAATCTGTCAGATGGGCGTTTAAAACTTCATGCCAGTTAGACGTTAAATAGACATGTACACGCTAACATCAAAAATTTTCTATAAAATACCGATATTACAATTTAAGAATTTTCAAACCTATTTAATTAATTTCTAAACTTAGTTTGCTTTATATAAAGAAACTTTATAAAGAAAAGTTATCTAAAATAAAATTTTCTTTAAAAAGTATATCCACACATTTTCTTATAAAATCAATCGTTAATCAGATATTGAAAAAATACTAACTAATACTTAAATTCTTTCTTTTGCTGCTAAATTACGCGTTGTATCAAAAAATTGCATAGAAAATAATTAATTGATATATTTAAGGTAAATATGTTGTCATTTATGTACCTTTAAAATATACAGCTGTTTTAAAAATAATTGATAAAAACCAAAAACTGCTCCTAATAACCCCCCCCCCTCCACGGCTGAATTTCTTATAAAACCTAATCAGCTCCAGGAGAAATCAAAGCAGGGTTAAATATATGTCCCTATAGCCGTGGATAGTAACATACATGCACACACACACACACACGCACGCACACACGCACGCACGCACGCACGTACGGACGCACGACATTATTTCCGATCTTTCAACTTAATCCCCAATAATTCCTATCAAACTTAACTGTAGTTTCATTGAGAGGTGCTGCCTCCGTGATTGAATTTGGTACTAAATTCCAAAACACGATTTTTCAGTGACCTTTCCACATTTTCCAAACCAAAAATTAAAGCTTTTGTTTGTCTTAAACAGTCATTTGCATACTTTCATATTTTATTTGGCAGCCTAAACGTCATCTTATCCATTCACATTATTTGTGTAAACTTTGTTTTTATTTTAATAGATAAATGTAGTAACGTAACCTATTCAATGTCTTAAAGAATGCATTAATTTGATTTATTAACGAATATAATAATTAAGTAATGGAAAAGCGTTTATATGTAAGGACTGTTGTCTACAATCAGACGAAGATAGATGAAGTGAACGTTACGTGTGATATTCAACAGTTATAGAGGTAGCTTGGATCAACTCAATTGACACATGCTCAGCGTTATTCTATCTTAAATTTAACTATATCTGTTTGTAAGAAATGGTAATTATCGAAAATCAAATTTGAAAAAGATCGTCCGTTATGTCTGTTGGTTAATAGTTTATACGGAGTGTAATGTAGGATAGGTACACAAATCAAGGAGTTTCAAGAGCGTTTCAAAGATTTGCATTAATATTACTCGCATTTCGTTAGGTAGTAATTTTTAACCCTTTTCTATGCAAAATTATTTTGTCTACTTTTAACACTAATTTTGTTAATGATATTAGTTATTATCATGATTGCATAAAAAATTGGCTACGTGTTTAAAAATAATTAAAAAACGCTTTTGACAGACCAACAGATATGTCTTAATCCCAAGGTTAAAGTAATCCTGCAGGTTTAACTCACCTTCATGCAACATAAATTATTCAAGCAACGAAAATTATAGCTCGTATAAGAACGCAGGTAGCTATTTCATTGTCATCAAATAATTGCATCTCAAATGTCAGACATGTCCTGGATAAAGCACAAAATCGATCACATTGTTTAATCAATAACTTTTGCTTTTCAAGTATTAGAGCCACAAAAAATACTACATCTTTAGTAAAGCAACTTGCGAAAATAAATTTTCATTCACTGATTTATCGTTAAAATGGCAGAAAATTCTGTTACGTTGTAGAAATTTTTTTTCTAAACATATATACGGATTTGCTGCTTAAATATAAATTATCAAGTTAATTTCTAACTAAACTGAAAAAGGTTCCTTAAGTTTAAAATTTATGGCACACCTACAGCTAAGTTACTCTAAAATTACTCAAGTTATTAAACTTTAAAAATAGTTCACCACTTTTCAGCTACCTTAAAGTTAATCCTCACATTAAATTTAAGACCACCCAGGATATAAAGATAACTGGTGTATATGTATTATGTTAGAAAAATCCCAAGTTATTAGTAACATTAAAAAGTTATATTAGATTAAGTATTAACGTTCATAATGGTAGTTAATCTTGAGCTCTTGTCGTAATATCCTAAAATCTCGCTATGAAAAATACTTGTAATCAATGTTTGGAGTAAAGTTCTGTGATTAATTATTTTTGTTTATTATTAGAAGTGAATTAAAGCCCCACAGAGTGTTTATCATAGTAGCGTAGTTATTAGAAAAGTTTTAATGCAACACTGTTGTATTGTTTCATGTATAAAAAATGACTTGCTTAATATTCTCGGGAAAATGTAAATTAAGCAATATTGCAAATCTGTTTCTAAGTTTATTACTAACCAGTAGCTGGCTTTTGCAGTCGACTGGTTTTTAGAAGTAATTCCAGCTTTTGGTTTTCATCACTAAAGGATACTTAAAGTGAAGTTATGTTCAAAAAGTTAATGGAACGTTTTATGATTTTAAAAGGGTGAATGATTGATTTTTAAATATGTAGGTGTTAACCTCGTATTTTCTCAAATACTTTAAAAAACCTCTTTAGCATTATTATTCTCTGAAAACCTCTTTTTTTCAATTATGTATTGATATATTTCAATAATATCCTGCCAAAAACTTTTTTTTAAACCTTCACAAGTCTTTTTTACCAAAATTAAAAAAATTTATTAATTAAGGATTCTTTCATAATTTTAACAGCCCAGAATTAGGGTCCTTGACAAATTAATACTATTAAAACCAATTTCTGCAAGAACGGTCGTGTTATGGCCGGGTTATATTCATGTCACTGCTGTGACTTTTAGTCTCTATTTTCATACGGAAATGGAGTTTGTTGGCTTGTTGTGTTCATGTTATTCGATTGAGGTTATTAGAATGATAACGCAGTGGACGTTTTTCCAATTAAAAACAGATATTCACGTAGTCGGCACTTAGTTAACCAGGAATAAACACTGCATATTTTTAATTTAACAACAAATTCTGCAATGCTTCAGACGGTTTAAAGATAGGAATATTATTGCGTAAAATAAATTTATAGCGTCTTAAATCAACATAAATAAATAGGCAAATGTAGCAACCGGCGTTTATTGCGCTTAACGTTTCGCTGTTTATAAGTTCATCAGAAAGCATTAATACAATATATATTTAGTAATCATGTAACTTTACGGTTATATCTAAAAGATAAGATTTCAGTTAGTAATAGTATACAAAATACTTATCTTTTTTGGGTTTTTTTAAATGGCGTATTTTAAATTATACAATCTAAACGTTTCGATAACACTTACAGTGATCTTCGTCAGTAGTAATTCTGTTAAAAATTGTTAAATATGTTGTAAACAATTTTGTCAAAGTTGAAAAATTAAAACATAAATATCAGCTTGCTATTAATATAACAGTTTGTTATTAAAAATGAAATATTGTTAAACTGCCTTAAAGATGACAAATCAGAACACTCTCTACGGCGAAAGCTAACAATGAAAAATGTCAGCCAAAAAACACATTTAACAAAATTTAATCCAGTTATGATGTAAGTGTAAGGTTGTGAAAAACGTCAATTTCAAAATGATAGAAGCATTCACAAATATAAACATGACATCAAATAAAATAAACCAGTTAAATCTAACAAAGAGATATCTTTATCAATAAGTGCAAGTGTTATTAACAATGAAAAGCTAATGCGGAACGTTTATTGTAATTTTTAATTTTAATCTTAATTTCAACTACTTATGTCAAATTATAGTGCTGTGGCAATTTAACATATAATTGGTAAAGCATTTGCTTCACGGTCTAGGAAAAACACAGCAAAAAACCTAGACATACCAAAAGTTAAAATTAAAATCAAAATTAAGACGTATCATTTTGCTTTTTTAATTACAAGATGCCAAAACCTGTTTAAACGGAGATTTTCTTCTTGTCTATTAAAATTATTAGGGTGTTTATATATTTCAATAGCTTCACGTTGTAAACGAACATAATAATGAGTTTGTCTTGAGAATATGTCCATATTGTCAAATTGAATGTCATGATTTAGATTATTCAAGGCATGGTCAGCCACAGCAGACCTCTCTGGTTGATCTAATCCACAAAATCTCATGTGTTCTTTACGTCTTGGATCAAAGCTACGTTTTGTGGTTCCGATGTATACTTTTCCACATGAACAAGATAATTTATACACTCCGGAAGATTATAAAGGGTTTGACACATCTTTAGGTGATTTTAATGTTCTTTAATTTTTCTTGTAGGTTTAAAAATAATCCTAATGCCATATTGAATTAGGATTTTTTCAATTCTATCTATAACATTAGCTATAAAAGGAAACAAAGCAGTACCAACATTAAGAACTGGTTTTTCTTTAAAGTTGCGCCTAGAAGGTGTAATAACATTATTAATATCTGTAAGTGAATATCGATTATATTGTAAGGATTTTGTTAAATATTTATTCATCCTTCAAAAATTCAGGGTCACAAATTCGTTTTGCTCGATCCACTAAAGATTTAATTACACCAATTTTTTGACGTGGATGGTGGTTGGATAATTTGTGAAGGTATATATCAGTGTGTGTCGGTTTTCTGCAAACCTTAAAAGATAATGAATTATTATTTTTAGATATTAATATGTCACGAAATGGTAAACTTCCATTAGTTTCTTTTTCCATGGTAAACTGAATACTAGGATGTATACCATTCATAAAAACCAAAAACTCATGAAGTGCTTCTTCTCCATGTCTTCAAATAACAATAGTATATTGTTTGTGGTAGACTCATCTATATATCCTTCTGCCACTGTTGATGATCGCCATCCCATCCAACATGACGCTTGAGAGTTGTGATATCACCGCCCGCGTCTACTAACAGAGTTGCAGAGGAGCAACGGAAACAACGACCGGTATATAAATGACAATCGGGTAATTTTGAAAATGTTGCGATGTCTTTGCCCATTGCTCCAAATTTGTTAAGGTCTATTTTTTGTGCACAATATTTCCCATTTTGAAATTTATAGAATAAAACATTGTAGTTGAAATACTTTTTGCATATTGAGTAAAAATTTCCCGTTACAGTGAATCTTCGGTTAATGTATTTTTTTGTATTGGGAATTGTAACTTCCAGATCTTGTAAATCTGTAGTCTTCATCCAGTAGAGTTCAATAGCCCAACAAGCACCCATAATGCCCATTACTAATGTTACCTAAATTGTTCACGTATTTTTTTTGTTAGTATGCCCATGCTTATGGTTAGTAATCACTTATTTATAGCTTATATATATATATATATATATATATATATATATCTTAGTCGTAGACTGTTCAGGAATCCTTCTCCTCTTCAGCCCTGGTCAATCCTTCCTTGTTGGTGTTGCGATGTTTTGTGTTGTTGTATAGTTTACAATCATGAGATGTGGTTATTATTGGTGTAAAAAAAGAAAAAAAAAGATTTATATTTATTTAAATATTTAATAATGCGGTAATTGGATTAAGTGCGGGGGGAATATGAGATGTTCTCTGTGGATTCTTCTATCTCCTCGGGGAGGTCGTCAAGGAGTTGTGTAAGGAGCGGAGGGGGGGGGGTGCTTGAATTTTAATTTAGGTTTGCTTCGTGGAAATTGGGGAAAGTGGTAGTTGTAGGGAGTGGTAAGGATTTCTTTAGTTGGGATAGTATCGGCGAAAATTCTTTTAAGTGCAAAGTTGTTCTGATGTGTTTGGATTCTGTGTGTAATTGGTGGTATGTTGGCGTGCTTTGTTGTGAGGTCACTAGGGTACCTGAGGGGTAAACTATGTATGCGTCTAAAAATTCGGCGTTCACAGGAGGCAATAGAGGAAAGGTGATTGGGGTTTATATTGGTGTATATGGGTGCTCGGAAATCCATACCAGGGCGGATGTATGTTTTGTAGGTGTGTGTATTTTAGGTTGGCAGCATCTGATTCTACCACGGAGGGCGCCCAGTAGGTTTGCGCGGTTTCTAATCCTATTGAGTGTTTTTTTAAATCGGAGAGCCCTTCGTGGGTTCTAGTAAAGAGGATTCCTAAGTAGGTGACTTCGTCTTGGAGTGTGAGTCTTTCTTGGTTTAGGGCGAGGGAAGCATTTCTGGAGGCAAGCTTTGGGAATTTGCCTTCGGTGTAATTAGGATGTCCGGTTTGGGTTTTGGAGGGATTGACGGAGACTCTCCACCGGTTCGCCCAGTTGGAGAAGTTCCGAAGGGTTTTGGATATGTAGCGGAAAACCGTTTCGCTGTTCCGTTAACCGCCCAGAAGGCGGTGTCATCCGCAAACTGCGCAACGACTACTCCGGGTTGTGTGGCTTCGGGAATGTCGCATGCGAAGATAGTATAGAGGATCGGGGCTAAGGCAGAACCTTGCCTACTTTGACCCGAACTGAGCGATTGGTCAGGTACGAGAGTAGGAGTTTGCAGAAGGGGTCGGGAATGTTGAGGTTACGCATCTTATGCAGGAGACCGGTGTGCCAGACCCTGTCGAATGCTTGCTTAATGTCCAGAAATAACCAGATTGCATTGCTTGTGATTTAATGCTCTGGCGGTCTCTGTAAGCAGCTTCAACAATGGATCGTGACACGTTCGGTTGGGACGAAAGTCGAATTGACTGTTGGAAGAAGGTCGTTAAATTCGAGGTGGTCCCTGAGTCGCCTGGCTAGAATCTGCTCAAAGCATTTTCCGAGGCAGCTCAGGAGGGAGATTGGTCTATAGGAAGAGGGTGAGATTAGGTCCACGTGGGGTTTGGGTATCATGACGGTGGAGGCCGATTTCCAGTCCGTCGGGAAGTGGGATAGGATTGAGCATTGGTGGTAGATGTTGGAGAGTAATCGGAGGTTTGATTTATCCCTGTTAGCATCTAACTACAGTTTAAAGGAAAAAGGGCAAAAATGTTTGATTCATAAGATGCTGGTCGCACCAAGATAACTGTAAACATGAATTCATTAAAGTTCATTTTTGCAGTTAATGAATTTTATTTTAGGTGAACATGCTCACATGTATTTATGTTAATGAATGTTTACAAGACGTAAAAAAACAATGTTAATTACATTTAAACAACATGGGATTATACATGAACTTCACATGAGATGTAGTCTTGACGTAAGGACTAACTTGGGAACAAAAATCACATTATGGCCACATTCAACTTAATCATTAAGGAGTACCTAATAAAGCAACTTTCTATAACTACAACGAACACCTTAATTACAATAACACTTTTTAGATACAGCTTGTTATAACTGTTTTAAATGTATCACATCCTCTTATTATATATATTTTTACTAGTATCCCCCGTGACTGGGCATGTAAGATTTTGAACACCATCATTTAAGTTTAATTCCATTCTAAGGTATTAATTTTTAGTTATTTTAACTTCTGTAAGTGTTCTTTTTCTGCATTTTAACAGCAGTAAAGTTATAACAATTTATTAGCGTCAAATAAACATTACTATATACATCAACACTTTAAAACGTAGATTGTAAATTTCATATAGGGGAGAGAATTCACAGGTAATGGTTAAATAAATGGATTACCGGTTACATGCCGTTGACACTGCTACAGAATTTGTTTTAACATGTAAAAAACGCTATAACTAACATCATGTAGCATTCGATGAAGGAGAAATTGACACTTTGCCTAAAGTAGGAACTTATGTGTAAACAAAATAACTTTAGTATGGAGTCGACCTCTAGCTCCTCGGAAGAAGATTGTGTAACGTTGATTATCAATTGTTCAATATCATCTTGTAGATTATCTGCTACTCAATACATTATTTACAATAGTCTTTACGTGATTTATATAATGTTGCCAGTTTTCAATTGTTAATTCTTTGTTTCCAGATTTGATTAACTCTTTCATGTCATTTACCTTAAAACCTTAATATTCATTTTAATATGATGTTTGACTTGTGCCCATACCATTTCTATAGGTATGGAGGTAAACGAAGTACACGATGACTTCTTTCTTGTACCATAACGTCAAGTTAATTTTTATCGTACTGATGCCTCACTTGAACTGCAGAATCCAGTAAATCTCACTTTAAAACGTTTTCTTCCACGGGTATTTCTTTCTCACTAAGCCAATCAGCAATTTGTTCTTTTGCCATGCCACTGTTGGAATCTTTTCTACCTTTTTACTGTGATAAGACGTATTATCCATATCACTAACTGAATTTGATGGTATATATGGAATAAGTTGATCGACAAACCAGTTCTTATACACAACTGCGTCCATTTCCTTATGCAGATCAGCAGTGTTCTTGGTACACAAGAAAGTCAGGTCAGCACCCGGTGTAAAACCAATGTTCCCACCAGCAGTTACTAAGGTAAATCAACCACTTTCAATGGTGGGACCATGCCACGGTTCACTCACTTGATGTTCTAAGTTAATCCATGATTCATCAGTATATATAATACTTCTACCTAAAAAGCAAACATTTATAATTACCTGAAATTTGACATTATTAAGCATGTAATTAGAAATAATTTAATAATAATGTGGATTACCTTCTTCTCTCAACTTTTTAATGCATCGTAAGTATGTGCCTCCATCTTATAATATCATCGCGCTCAGAAAAAATACTGTATCGTCCCATATTTTGAAATTCAAAAGCAATATCTTGAAGTTAAAAAGTGTACTGCGTTTAAAATTCGGTAAATCATCTTCACTATTGACAGCACAAAGGATACTGTTCATCCTTGGTGGAATGTTTGCAATAAAAAAATCATACACTTTTCGCTGAATAATAGTTTGGATATTCTGGTCATATACATGAAGGTGATCATTGGTTTGTGCACCTTTGCTTTTCGCACATTTCTTCGGACTAACTATTGCTTCAGTTTGATGTTCCTTTTTAATAGCATAGATACTTCGCTCTAAACAACATAAAGCGTTTCTCGCTTCTTTAACAGCTGCACTTACGTTCAGTTTGGCCGAGAAATAATTTAGTACGTTAAGAACCAGACGTTTCTCCTTACGGGTGAAATATTCACCAGTACGTTGTTTTGAAGGGCGTGTTCTGAAAAGGACTATTTTTAATAAACTGAGTTGGTTTAATTTGAACAATAACGTAGTGCAGACGAACAATAATATGAAAGTATAAAGAGGTTATGTGTTCATAAATTACATTTTACGTTTGACAACATTGCCATGAAAGAAAAGGATAGCGTTATTTGTATACGACTAAAGTTAGTAAAAGAGACATTTAGTTCATAAGAGCCCACACTGCATTTGGAGGTTTGAACAAACTAGACAAGAATTTTAAGTACACCGATTGTATGGAAAGTTTATATGATATTGAATTCGTTATAAGATTTCACCTGTCCGCAAATATGAAATGTTTTAAAACTTACTTGTTTTATTTTAACAAAAAACCAACCTGCGCCTTCCTTGAGCAGATTGCTCTCCGCTACTATGCAACAGGTTCGTTCTTAATAATTGGAGATTTTTCTGGTGTAAGTGTATAACCAGCAATAGCTAAGCTAAGCTCATGTGCTGTAGTATATGGTGTTTTTAATTAAAAAAAACCGTTACGAAAAGGGTTAGATGTGCAGTATGTGATGGACATTGCTACTACAGGTGTGCCGGTAAACTCTCGAAGAGTGGTACCACAAGAGACAAAAACATAATTGTCTACTGTAAACTTGACGAAGGTGACGAGCCTATAAAAATATCTGACATTTTAAGTGCGGAAAACGTATTAATTATAAAACGAATTTAAGGATGTTGATGCCGAATCTAACTTACTTAAAATTATCTTGCAAGATAAACACCTACAATTCGAAATTACTTTCTTAGGAACAGAATTAATTGTGTCATATAGTTGAACTAATTGTGGTAACACACAAACCACTCCAATCATTGATCGCAATGTGGAACACTTAAGGAAAAAACGGTTAATTCAAAAAATCTTAATTTAAATCATAGCATTCATAGCGTTATTAGGAATATTGATATATATTATAATTTAATATCAACTTCCAGGGATAAAACGTCAGATAAGCGAAATAAACTTGTAAGTCAAGGTGAACAAACCTGGTCCACAGTCGGAAAGAAAAAGAGAAGAAATCTAAATAAAATTGATCCTATTATTGGAAATGTTAACTTAGGTTTATCTTCTTTAACATTAAAATCCGCACCAAAGAAAGATACGTGCCCTGATTAGATACGTCTATAACAGTAACTGATACATAGTACAACATGTAGGGTTATTCACATTATACGGCAAGAAATATTGTGGCCAAAATACGTGACTTTTAAAAAGTTTAACTTTTGGGATATATGGGGTTACATTTATGGCTGCATTTTTAAATTATTTTCATATTATACAGGGTGTACCAAAAGCGTGGGGCGCTCATCATAATTCACTCTTCTCTGTCACATGTTCATAATATTTTAGTCATAAAGATATTTGATCACATTTTGGTGCAAAGAAAAAAAATATTTTCTACTTTTTAGTGCACTTTCTACGCGTAAATAAAAGCGTGCTATTTTAAATCTTATACAGGATGTCCAAAAATTAAAACTAATCAAATATTACTTTAAGGGGCTATAACTTGATTAATTTAAATAGAACGTCATATTATTTACCTTATCAGGAAATGTACTTTTTAATTACCTATCGAACGGTATTGACCTGTTCTATGCGTTCTTCGCGTTTTTACAGAATATGCCAAATAATTATTTTTTGCACCGTTTGGGTTTTTTTTTAAATAAAAGTTCTAATGCACCTGGTTGCCTATGCTATTTAGAAATGTCACATAAATAATAAAGAGGAATATCTTTACAAATGTTCAGAAACTTGCAACGTAATTTATAATATAACAGGAAATAACAGTAGTAATGGTAATAAGATATCAACGATAATATAAAACAGAAGCAAAATATTTATAGCAGATGTTCGAAATTTCCAGAGAGTAACATATTCTATTTTCAAAACCACTGCTAACTCTGGACAACATTTGCGGGGTTGCAGTTTCAAAAGCGTTTCATATGTGTATTTTCATATCGTATGGTGTTGCTGGAAGCGTCCGGTGATTTGGGGGCCAATTTTGAAATCCATCTCTTCCAATCAAACTGTTTTGAAAGTTGGGATTTAAAAATTGCCGAACCTCGCGGTGATACTGAGACGGAGCTCCATCATATTGAAGTGATGTGGTTATGCTGATAATTAGAGGAACTTCTAATAATACTGAAAGTCTGTGTAAAAGAGAATAGAGGAACACCATACCATTTAAGCGTCCTTAAAAAAGAGTCCAATTAAATATGGTGACAGTATTCCACCCAACACATTCACTATTCTGATTGATGACTATGTATTAATGCGGATTCGAATCAGAATAATAATGGAAGTTGTCTATTCACAAGACCGTTGTTATGAAAACCACACTCATCACTAAAAAGCACTTTAACACCCACATGAAAAATTCAGTTCGGTTGTCAAAATCATTTCCATGAAGTTCATGGCAAAGTTGGATTTTATAAGTATGAAATGTGTGTTTTTTAAGAATTCTTCATGTAATTGCCTGACTAATATTGGTACTTTCAGATACCTGATTTTGGTTAATATTGGGGTCTTCGATAACTCAACTAAACACCGTAAAAACATTTTATTCATCTGCAGTTACAGATTTTCTTGCAGTAGGTTTTTTATAACTCACACTTCCACTTTTATTAAACTGGTTTAATAATCTCTCAAGAACGGCTGGCTTAGGATGATTTCTTTCGGGAAACCTTTAAGCATAAACTCGAGAAGCCAATGAACAATTTTGATGACATTCTCCAAGACTAAAAATAATATTTATACGCTCTTCTTTTGAATAAATATTCATTTTGACTAAGTAGCACCACAACAATATTCAAATAATAATGATCTAAACTTCCACATAGTACCAAAAATAATACCACTACAGCATCAATATACTTTGCAGAATAAATTGTCAGACTAAATGAATTATCTGACATTTCTAAATAGCATAGGCACCTAGATACTTTAGAGCTTTTATGTAAAAGTTTCTACAATCCCTCTAGTACTCAAATGTTTCAAATGATGTTAAACATTTGTCCCAAAGTTCTTTTGAGTCCTGCTAACTTCTCGTGCCTAATGTTTCCCACTTGTTAAAATTAAAAACAAGAAACAAGACGCGTGGTTTATTCCTGGTTTCAAAGCAATGCATGTCTATCTTACATGAACTTTACAAATTCTGGATTTGCGCATTAATCGTTCTTCACTTCTACGTGCTAGAATTGCTGCTAACGATAAAGTATTATCCAACTTTAGCAACAAGTGTAGAACAATTTGGAGCATTATTAATGCTAATAATGTATTCACTATTAACACTTTCACAAATAAATATACGGTTCACCAGTGGAACCAATATTTTGTCAACGCATCTAAAAACATTATTTCTCAACGCACAAATCTCAAGGTCGATCCACGGTCCCTGTTTTGAGGTTACTGTTCCGATGAATGCAACGTTTACATTATGTGAAGTATCGTTACTGATGTTAGAGAAACCGTACAATTTTTAACCTCTACCAAAGCTAGAGATTTATAGATTTTAATTCTTATCTTCAAATTTACCCGTTTTTTAAAGATAATTGTACGTATCTATAGAAAGAGACTTGGGAATTATTCTGAAGGTAACTAATTTTTATATTACAACCAATACCATCAACGCTATTGAATGTTTTGAACAAGATGAGTACTCAACTATCGCCTTTCGTGACCTTAGTAAGGTGTTTAGACCATATCAGTATAAACATGATACTACCCTACTTCTCTCATAGAGTGCAAATGGTCAAGAGTGGTATTAAAATTTCACACGAATTAAGGAGTCCCGCAAGATTCTATGTTAGGGCCCTTGCTATTCCTGGTACATATTAATACTATGCTTTATTATTTAAAAGATTAAGTAATATATTATCACCCTTCTTCGCGGACGATACTACGATTACTGTCTCAAACTCTAAACTCAACATGCTATATTTGCCTTGAGATCCCACACCGATCCTGGAGGTTACTATGCTGCGAGTACTTTCGTGGATATTAGCATGAACGCTAAACTAAACTGGATTAATCATACTAGTCATGTTTCGCATAAATTTGAAATGATCCAATACATCCTTACCATTAATAATCCATTAATAGTCAACAAATTTGTATCAAAACTTAGTTCCTATTTCCTTTCGCAACTGAATGCAGCATTGTTTAATAATCCTATCAGTTGCCCACTCCTTTCATTTTCCACGCCAGTTCCTTCTTAAACACCCGAGACCCGAGCTCCCATACACCAAATACCTATTCTCATACCTACTTTCCTTGACCTTAAGAAAAGAAATCTTGAGAATTATCAGCGCTTTATGTTTAACCTGAAAACCTGCGTGTTATATTCCGATCATCAATACATCCTAGATATAATAATTCCAGACTATCTTATTGTTTCATAAATTTTCTTGTCCTCATTACATCATGCAGCGACCAGAACAATAGCTATTCGTACATCTCGGAGTTCGTACCTCGAGGGGATGTAAATAGTTATTTAGTAACAGTACTTCACTACCGGGGTTAACACCCCAAGAATTGAAATAATTTTACGAAGGGATTCTTTCCGAACTTAATTAGTGGCCAAGAATAAATCTCACGCATATCTTCTCGGAGTACGTACCTCGAGTGGTGTGCAAGGGTTACTAATAGTATTATTTGGACAACATTCGTCTCGACCCCAATTGCTAAGTAATTCTATAACGCGATCTACAACTTTATCCTCTCCCAGCGAATATTTACTAAATGTTCCCCGTATTTATATCTGTTCGGAGTCTGTACCTTGAAGGGTGTAAAAGAATGTAGCTAGTACATTTATCTGAACGCGAAGGGCAAATAAGTACACGACGACGAATTATTCCTATCACCTAACAAAGATCCTAAAAATTCACCACCCCTTATAACTCTAAAACTTGCACATTTATATCCACGTGTTCTCTTCCCCTGCCACGTTTCACCTGTTCTCATCAAGACCACTACCGAAAACCTGGGATGATTGAGACCCCATATCTAACCTACTGCAAAATCAAGAGTCACCTGATCGTTAAATTCAACAAATCACGTTGCATTTCCATTTAATTTCCATATATCACTTTAATTTACATTTTCATTTAATAGTTTGTACGTCATATTACCCATATAATTAATTCAACCTTCCACTCGTTAAATACGTTAACTACATCTTAAGTTACTTCATTTTATTAAATAAACTTCACTCAACATTAAAAGTCTAATTAGATTACACTTTATATTTCGAACACAACCTTTTTAATTACACAAATTCCAGTCTTGCATTAATTATTCTTTTAAAACTTAACGGGTGTACTTTATTACACCGTCCCATATTGTCACTACACTCATTCACATCATACAAACTCAGTTAAAACAACGTACAATTTATATTAAGACCAACAAATCAATTCATTGGTTTATGTACAAAATCCTCACACTTTCACATTTTACATGGTCTCAACCTAACCTGATATTCAATAACATGGGGCCCATCTAATTCATAATTGGTAATTAGTAAATCCCGGATACCTATACTCCGATTACCGAACAGAAACAGTTAAGCTCCTCCCCAAAAATTCCCGCTATATTTAAATGCAACTTTCTTATTGGTCGCATTTTTAAAACCCGGAATTACTTGCTTTCAATTGTTGTAGTTGGCGTACCTAACAGAACACACGTCTCTAATTTGTCATTGCGTCTTGGTGTTTGAATGAGTGTTATGGTATTTACATCGTCGTTACTTCCTTCAATTTGCTGTTATTCTCATTTATCCGAACAAAATAGTCCTTAATGCCCTATTTTGGCCTAATCCAAAACGTCAAATATTTTTAAACTATGTTTGTGTTACTTTACTTTATATAATTAAAAACAATTTGGAAAAAGGTATGTGACGGATCTTTGTTGATAGCCAAGTCTACCTGTAATTTCCAAACGTTGCTTTACTGTAGTGATTTGCAGTCTCTTGTACCTTCTTTAATATGTTCTTATGTCGTATTTTTACAAGTAATAAATAATTTGGAACTTCTGCTGACATGCCGCTTTGTAATTTAGTCTTGACAAAGTGACTTTTCAATTTGTGGTTCTTAAATTTCCCGGTTTTTATAATTTTGTTGGTATAAAACTGGTTGCTGCTTACACTGGCCAAAATTTAGTGGGAGGAGCTTAACTATTTCTGTTGGGTAAACAGATTTTACGTATTTCTGCCCCCGATTTTAATTACTCAATTTTCTATTAAATAGTGACATTAAAAATAATAACCTGCTTACCTGGTTCAAAATTGTACCGAATTTTCCCAAACACATTGCAAACAGAAATCCATTGTCCATCTCGTTAACATGTGCACTACAAAACACACAACACTAATCACCTTTTTGTTAATTAAGACACATTCAAATACCGGCATACAAACAGGTGTTGATAACCTATATGTTTCAGTAATTGATACAGATCGATCCCGCTCTGATCCATAGTCGCAGAGGAAAATCGTCCTTACAGCCAGAATACCGGGGTTAATTTACTTTACCAGAATACTGTTTGATATTGTTCAAAGAATTTTTTTATTTTTTATTACTATTATAGATCTGTTTTCTGTTTATAATTTTTAAATGTTTTTGTTAAGATTCATTGTGTAAATTTTATATACTTGGCAACCCAATTGACACGTAGTGAGAATAGAGACCCCCTCTGAAGACTCAAACATATTTTAAGAATAGCATATTTTTCCCACTGTCAAATCCTTATTTTGTATGGTATAATTACTTGGGGACATGCCTCAAATGCAAACAAAATTTGGATTGGAAAGAAGAGCTGGTCTAATCATAGCTCGTTTGCCATATATAGCTGACTGCAGAGAGTCTTTTATTAGATGTCGTGTAATCACCTTTTATTCGTTGTAAGAATTCACCTGTTTATGTTACACTAAGGATAACCTTAGTAACTTTAGTACACATAGTCTATTACATTCTCATAACACAAGAATAAAAAATAACTCGTATTGTAACTTTTCTGACAGTGTACACCAAATTGTGGTCCCAGTTATTGGACTTTTTTAAATTCTTCACTCATTGCCAACAAATATCAAAAGTTTGCCTTTTAATCGGTTTGTAACTACTATCAAGGCAATATTAGCTAATAATCCATTGTTTTGCATAGATGAGTATTATATTAATTTTAATCTGCAATCGTTTTATTGTTTACTATGTTGCAAGAACTATCAGTCTTGACGAGTGTAAATATCTATAACATAAGCTGCGCAATAAATATTATTATTATTATTAAGGTTTTTTGCATTGGTACCTGATGCCGTGGCTTCCACCTTAGAAAGACTGATTTCAATGCATGAAAACACAATAAGAGCAGATTTCAGTAATGACAATTAAAAATAGCCAAATTTGCACGAGTTGTTAGAGCACTGGGTTGTAGCCAGGTATTGTAGGTGCTTTCCGAATTTTTACTACTCACATTTGTGGAGGTAACAATCCCGAGTTTTTCCGTAATACGAGTAATTTTTTTCATTAATTTGCAAATTGTTATGATTCGGAATTAACAATTATAAACATTGTAGCCCGTTGGCCGGGTGCAGCACATGGTCTTAGATATTTAACAGTTCTGATGTTAAAGATCAAATGAGGGGTAGAGTATTAGTTATAGGCAGTGAGTATGAGATTAAGGACTAAATGTTTCCGCCAGTTTAAAATTCAACAACAGAGGAAGAGTATTTTCACAACGAGTCACAGATTAGAACAAGAAATGTTGTTGAAAAGCAATATGCAGTTTGGAAGAACACGTTTAGCGTTTTACAAAAACAAATATTTCTAAAGCTAAACTTGTATGAAAGTCTAATTCTTCCTACAGCAGCTTGCCATAAGATGGATAAATATGAATGATATTCCTGTTCCCCAACCCCCGATAAGGTAGGTAAGCGAAACTACAGGAATATTTCTAAAGTTTGTTGACAGGACGTGGTAGGGTATCCCTAAGGCTACAAACCTAAAATATTTTTACTTGAATCGTTACAGGGCGATTTATATCAAACTTGCATTTTTTTAAATAGAACCCCCTGCATATTATTGAATATTTTGATTCCTTGGTCAATACTAGTGCGACTTTATGCATCACAAATGGTACCTAAAACGAATCGTGTGTCATTTTTATAAAAAGTAGATACTTGAAAAAAATTAAACATTGCTGTGATCACAAAACCTATAAGCCCATGACTGCGATATTACTAGACATGGAAAGTACTAGCGTAGACCGGACGGTCAAATTCGGATTCTTCTTGTGTTTTTAGAAACTTAGTCAATTTAGAAAATTTCAATTAATGGTAACTTGATTTTTCAAATGGATCGGCCCTTTTTTCATTTTTACATCAAATGCGAGATTTTTTATCTTCCAAGTGATATCAATTTGTCCTTATCTATCTTCGGTAGTTGTTTTAATTTCACAATTTCTGATTAATTTGCTGTATTTTTGAATTTTTAGTTTGCATTATCTAGTAATCCATCAAAAAACAAAATTACGAGCAAAAATAAAAATAAATAAAAAATATGAATTATTTTAGTCATTGGTAACTTGATTTTTTCAAATGGAACGACCATTTTTTCATTTCATTCAAATGTGGGTTTTTTTATCTAGCTAGCGGTATAAATTTGTTGGTAGATTCCTTATAATTTCACAATTTCTGATTAATTTGCTGTATTTTTCAATTTTCAGTTTCTATGAGCAATTAACAGGCTGTGAAAGATAAACCAATTCTATCACTTCCAAATTTATTTTGAGCATCACCCAAGGGAAGAATCATACAAAAATTTGTTAGAAAGATTTGTTGCACAGGAAGAGTTCATTATCTTGAAAACAAGGAAAGAATTAAACCTGCGTCGAACCAAGATAATCAACTCAATATTTTAACTGCAGTAATAGAAAATCCCCACGACAACTCGAAGGAGATTTTCAAGTAAGTAGAACATCTGTCAGAAGAATAATTAGAAAAAAGAAATTTCATCCTTATCACATCGAACTACATCAAGAGCTCAAGGAGACCGTGTTTCAAAACCAGATTAGTTTTTGCAATTGGGCAGAACAAAAGTGAAATGAAAATGTATAATTTTTGGATCAGATCATGTTTATAGACGAGTGTACCTTCCACGGCAATGGATTTGTTAACCAGCACAATTTTCATTACTCAGATGAAAACCCTCACTACTTCCGAATTCATACTCATGAGAAATGGTCGATTAATGTTTGGGAAAGGATATTCGGTACTTCAGTTGTTGGTCCATTTTTCTCCGACGGTACTCTAAATTCGAATTTGCACTTGATTTTCCTCGATAATAAATTATTTGGCCTCCTTGAAGACGTACCGCTCGCCTAAAATTAGGGACATGTATGTCCAGCAAGATGGTGCACCTCCACATCGTCCCGTGTCGTAAGTGAATGGCTTAATAGTGCATTTGTTGAAAAGTGGATAGGAAGGTGTAGCCCAACACATGGCCAGCGAGATCTCCAGATATTTCTCCCCTTGATTTCTTTTTAAAAAATAGAATCCGAAACGTGTTTGCAACTATCAACCCAGTAATGTTAAACAGGGTTAAACAATTTTTCCTTCGTAGAATGCAAATTTGCTTAGAGCAAGGTGGTAGACATTTATTAAAATAATTTTTATTTCCAACGCTACAACGTTATTTAGCATCTTAAAGTTTTATGTACATGCCAACTAATATGTTCTAAAATATGATGATAACACATCTTATTTAACCGTCTACTTAGGGCATACCGTAGTACCTCTTCTACGTTATCTTAAAAATCGACAATATGTAGAATAAACTGATGCTACAATACTGATTCCTCAAAACTTGTTATAATGTAACTAAATACCCAACGGGTCAGATTTTAAAATAACAATTGCAATTATATTAATTAAAATAACGTCTATATGAAAAGGTATACAACTTTTAATTTCTGTATAGCTACCAATACTCACACATTCCACTTTTCAAAACAGTGAATCTCGGCTATAAACAGTTAATATCAATTGTATTAATAGATTTCAACCTAAACATGTGGATTCCTGTAAACCCAGACATTCAGTTCTTCTCACCCAAAAAAAAAAACACGTCCAGATCGAGTTATTCGAACCCTATAATTATTCAGCAAAATGCTATTCTAACTATCCAGCGCAACCATCACATGGTAACATGGTGTATTACCAATATTTTGTCCTGCTACGGTACTTTAGTTTATATTAGACCGTAAATGTTTAGCGCGACCCTCGTATATCTACCTCTACCTGTTTTACGACATTTTTCTGTTGACTAAAGGCATCAATGCAGGATCACCGCATAAATCAACCATATAACGATAATGTTATTACCAACAAAGGAAAAAGCTACCTATTTCATTTCCTCCCAGGGGGGGGGGCTGCTTGAACTTCCAAGCTCCTTTGGCCACAATAATGGATTCCCCACATACATACATTAAGTATGTATCCATGGTGGACTTAAGGATAAGTGCGGTCAGGATAGGATCGGAAGAAACGAAGTTAGGGTTCTGGGTTCTGAGGGGGAGACATTAGCCCTACATTCGCCTAAATAGCCTCACACGGTGTGCGTATACGCTGCGACCCATTACTTCCAGAATGCTAAGCAGATCGTGTTACCACAACTCCACCAGCTCGGTATTACCAATACACTGACGTTCAGTATTTCATACGACGCGAATTAAATCCAGAATGTGATTAAGGTATTTTATCGTGCAGTGACATGTTAACTACTATTTAATATGCATGCATAGATGGATGTTAATGCAGCTTTAACATATGTGAACTAGATGGATAAACAATGATTAGACATGACCCATTTCGCGTTTCAAATGATCATATTTGTTTATTAATATTGAATAAACACGCTCTCGCGCGTCATAAATGTATGCTCAAATGTTAAGGTTACGTTACCCCTCTAGATAAGTTAATTACTATAATATTACCTAATACTACCTTTTTGTTGTCATTATCAGGCTAAGCCAATACTCACCATCTAGAAGAGGTTCCAAGGAACATATTCCAACGATTTTTAACAGGAAAAGTAGTTCAGAAGCACCAATTTGATCCCGGATTGGACGTACAAAAAACTTGTATTCCAAAGACATACCTAATGTAGAACACGTTAATACTGAAACATCAAAATTGATCATTCAATAATAAACGTACAATCAATTTTTTTTATTTGCTCACTAGATTTGGGGTGTTTTATTATTACACTAAAAGTATGCTGGTATTAGACGGTTCTCACTAACCTCAAATCTGATCACACGTCAAAATTGATTTAACAGTTGCCACATTTAAAAGAAATGAATAGTAACCACGCATCACTGTATAATAATACTTAAAAAAACGCAACATAACAATCATGTGAAAACAAAATTAATGAAATTTGACGTTAGTGAAAAATATTATATTAACTTTGTAAAAATAATTGTCAAATCTAGGGGGCAAATAAAAAATATATATAAATGGCTGTATGTACAGTTTTAAATGTCAAAACCCAGTGAGAAACGAATTTGAATTATATTCTTTTTTTATTGTTATTCCCTCACATTAAACAATTGATTAGACAAGAAAGCAGAACTTTTAATAGTAATTTAATTTTTATTGCGTAAAATATATCACCTACATATTTTTATTAAATGTATGTTTATTTACACACATGTTGAATTGCTCTTTATCTTTGTGCACAACAATACAGTAAGCGAATACCAATGCTATATCTTTTTGTAAATTAGTTCTAGGTTAAAATTTACATTTGTAAATACATGCAAACGAACCTTTACTGTTGTCACATTTTAACGTAAAAAAGGTTAATAACATCGGCAGATGGGTATAGTGTTTGCGTTAGAATGTTTTAAAAGTATAAAAAAAAATATTTAAAAACAAATAGAATGTGAATAATTTCATCTCTGGATACGCATTAAACTGTTTCCTTTTATAATGTAAATTAAACTTTTTTTATGTTTCCTGAATATATTTAAAACTTATTTTTCGTATCAATTTATTAATTTATGAACAAATTGAAAAACAAAGTTCAACCTGATATAACAATAAACCTTAAAACGTCACAAATCACGAACGTTTCCCTTCTATTCAGTTGTGTTCCTGATTATGTACGCAGACTTGTTAAATCTCAAGAAAATGGAAGAAAAAAAATTTCCCTAGGGCATGAATTAATTCCACAATTTTTTCTGCATTTTAAAAAAAATCGCTACTGAGAAAAAAATTTCGTATCTTTTATTCAATCTCGAGTGAAAGGTAAGAAAACATTCCAAAATTACACGTTGCGATGACAACGGGATATTTTCTTAGACCTTATTAGCACAGTTCTTTATTGGTAACTAGACAGCCGATTTTTCAGCAAGTTTTTTTTTGTGTCCATCGAGATAAATAGTTAATTTACTTAAAAAGTTTTCGTTGAAAAAGGACAAAACTTCCAACAACAAATCTAATAATTATTCACTAAAATCAGTTAAGAATAATATTAACAAAAATAATCTAATTTCTGTTAAAGCAGATAAAGGTAATACTTTAGTAATTATTTCAAAATCTCTTTGTCTCTCTCTCTCTCTCTCTCTCTCTCTCTCTCTCTCTCTCTATATATATATATATATATATATATATATATATATATATATATATATGCATGGTGGGCCAATAGTGAGTGAGTGGAAGAATGTGGGTTTATTAAGGAATATTTCCAAATTTTGTTGATGGGAAGTGGTGGGGTGTCCTTAAGGCTACAAACCTAAAATATTTTGATGAATCGTTAAATTTATACAGGGCGATTTATATCAATGTTACATTTTTTTTAATGGAACCCCCTGTATATTATTGTACATTTGGATTCCTCAATTCTAGTGCGACTTTATGTATCACACATGTTACCTAAAACTAATCGTTTAGCCATAATTCGTCATTTTTACAAAAAGTAGATGTGTAAAAATATTAAATATCGGTGTGATCACAAAACTTAGAAGGCCGTGACTCTGCGATGTTACTAGACATGAATTGTGATAGCGTAGACCGGATGGTCAAATTCTTGTGTTTAGAGAAATTACTTTGTCAATTTAGAAAATTTCAATCAATGGTAACTTGATTTTTTCAAATGGATCGGCCATTTTTTTCATTTTTGTATCAAATACAGAATTTGTTACCTTTCTAACGATGTAAATTAGTTCCTATCTATCTTCGCTAGATTTCTTTTAATTTCACAATTTCTGATTAATTTGATGTATTTTTCAATTTTTAGTTTGTATTATCTAGTAACCCATGGAAAGTAAACAAAAACGATCCACATTTTAAAACATTATTTATTAAGTAGAAAAATGCATACATACAAACATAAAAAACAAAACTACGCACTAAAATAAAAATAAAAATAATTTAAATAAACGTTCAAAGTGTCTATACCTTGTTCTAAGCAAATTTTTATTCTACGACGAAAATAATTTTTTACCCTATTACTGGGTTGATAGTTTCGGATTCTATTTTTCATATCTTCCTCATTGGTTGGTAGTTCAGCATACACTTTTTACTTGAAGTACCCCCACAAATAGAAACCAAGCGGGGAAATATCTGGAGATTCCGTTGGCCATCGTGTTGGTCCATCCCTTCCTATCCACCTTTCAACAAATGCATTGTTAAGCCATTCACTCACTACACGGGCATGGTGTGAAAATGCATGTCCCTAATTTGAGCGAGCGGGACATCTTCACGGAGTCCAAATACTTTATTATCCAAGAAATTCAAGTACAAGTTCGAATTTGGAATACCGTCGAAGAAAAGGGGACCAACAACTGAAGTACCGAGTGTGCCTGCTCAAACATTAATCGACCATTTCTCTTGGCTATGAACTCGGAGATAGTGTAGTGTATTCATACGATTAAAAGGTGAACATTATCACTAATTTGACTTTTGAGCTCCATTTTGTGAAACCATTTATAGAGTATCATTAATATTAAATCATATAAATATTAAGATTTTCACTACAACGTACAATACTTAATTTAAAACCCTAAATATATTCATGTATTGCCAAGACATTGTTCGAGTTACTTAATCTGGTTACCAATTTGCTTTAATTATCTCTTGTCTTATGGATTTAGTTTTAAAATTGGATTAAGTAACATTGGAATCTCTGAAATTAATTTTGTTTCGCTTTACGATTCTAAGAAATACGATGGTAAAGCTATATGTGTAAGTGCCGAGATTTTTAAAGCTACTGCGGCTTATCAGGCGCGAGTATCTATGTAACTTTACCTTTAAGATCTATTATATACTTGTGTATGATAGTTTTGTTACATTTAAATCTTATACAAATGCAAATGTTAATATATACAGAACTACTTCGAAATACCAATGGTTACGTAATTAACTTCACTCGAATTTAACTAGCGCGGTATTATTTTGTGTACACGAATATACCGGGTGTCCAAAGCGTCACGCGACGGAAGATTGTGGCTTCGGTGTTGATGTTTCATTAAAATCATTTATACAAAAGTTGTATGGTTCCAATACGTGCACAACTTAAAAATATTTTAGCACCTACAGGGTGATTCGTAAAAGTAGGGGGGGGGTATTAACTTTTTTATTTTAAATGGAACACCCTATATATCATTACATTTTTGGATAGCCTAATTAATAAGATTTTCAACGATGTATACATTTGTACACATAAAATGCTACGTTGCCAAGTTATTTAACAAAAATGTATTTTTTTCCTGAATACAAGGTTAGCAATAAAAAATAATTTTTGGTTTATTATCTAAGTTGAGACAAATTAGTTCAGGGATATAATTAAGCTAGGTATAGGCTTTGAAAAGATGTAAACGTTTTATTCATATATTGAATAGGGGAGAGAAGGCTCTGTGTAAAACTTTAGCATGTTCAACGTACATCAATTCTCTTATTTTAAATGGAACAACCTGTGTATTTTGATATGGGCGAATAGTACTCTTAAAGACCAACTTTTATCTACACACATTAATACCGCTAAAATTTATAGTTTTTAAAATATTTCCATTTTTTTAATTTTTCCATAATTATTTAATAACGATTTAATAGTGACATGATTTAAAAACAATAAAACAAAATTTTAATATATCAATTAGGTGTATTTTAACTTGATTTCTTTCAAAACTACTTTTTTACTACATTTATATTTAGAAGAAAACTTGAATTAACTCTAAATTTTAAAATGAAATGTACGAAGGACGAATTAATTCAAATGATTTAGATAATAGGAGAAGCCCAAGGTAATTGTTTACTTGCTTCTAGAATTTATAAACAAAAATTTCCCGATGCCCGTTGTCCAGTTCTTGAAAATTTCAAAAGTAGATTTGAGGAAACAGGATCGTTTGCATATAAAAAGAACAATTGTCCAAAACCTGTAAACAACGAAGAAACTCAACTAGTGGTGCTTCAAGCTATACAGGAAAACTCTCGAATAAGTATTAGAAAAATTGCAGTGGAACATGATTTACAAAAATCAACAATACAGAATGTAATTATTGAATATAAATATCATCCAATGAACATGATTTTGAAAATAGATTAAATTTACTGTCGTTGGGGATTTCAACAACCACATAATTTTTTTAATAGTTATGACAGACGAATCTACTTTGCCTAACAGTTATTCGGTAAATAGACATAAATCCACATAATTAGATACAGAAACAATCAGCATCAATGGAGTCTCAATGTTTGGGCTGGTATTATTGGCAACAGATTATTAGGCCCCTATTTTTGGAAAACAATTTAAATGCTGCAAATTATTTAAATTTATTGGGAACCAACGTGCTACCATGGATTGAGGAGAACATTCCATTCGCTAATGAGGAAATATGGTTCCAACAAGATGGTGCTCCTGCACATTCGGCTCGTGATGTGACGGAGTTTTTAAATCAGCAATTTTCTGATCGTTGGATAGGTTGTTATGGACCTACCAGGTGGCCAGCTTTCATGGACTATTTTTTATGGGGCTACATTAAAAATGAAGTTTATAGAATATCGCCGACTACTGCAGAAAATATTCGTAATGTAACCCAACAAATGTTGCATAATTTACAACCTTCCTACAGACAACGATTGAAATAGTGCATTGAGAAAAGAGGAGGCTTGTTTGAACCTAATTTATAATTTGCATATGTTTGCCTTACCTACTTCTTGTTCTTGCTAATTGTATGTTTATTATTTCAATATTACATTGTTTAGATTATATTTAAAAACATTTAATAAAATTAATTATTACTATTACTAATCTGGTATTGCGAATTGAAATTATGGCACTCCACTAAACCATTATAAAATAGTTATAGAAACATAAAAAAAATGGAAATATTTTAAAAATTATAAATTTTAGCGGTATCAATGTATGTAGATAAAAGTTAGGTCTTTAAGAGTACTATTCGCCCATATCAAACTATACAGGGTGTTCCATTTGAAATAAGAGAATTGATGAACGTTGAACATGCCAAAGTTTCACACGGAGCTCTTCTCTTCCCTATTCAATATATCAATAAAACGTTTACATCATTTCAAAGCCAATATGTAGCTTAATTATATCCCTGAACTAATTTACTCAACTTAGATAATAAACCAAGAATTAATTTTTATTGCTAACTTTACATTCAGGAAAAAAATACATTTTTGTTAAATAACTTGGCAACATTGCATTTTATATGTAAAAATGTATACATCGTTGAAAAGCTTATTCATTAGGCTATCCAAAAATGTAATGATATACAAGGTGTTCCATTTAAAATAAAACAATTGATACCGCCCTACCTTTACGAATCACCCTGTAGGTGCTAAAATATTTTTAATTTGTGCACGTGTTGGAACCATATAACTTTTGTATAAATGATTTTAATGAACAACCAACAGCGAAGCCACAATCTTCCGTCGCGTGACGCTTTGGACACCCGTTATAATGGTAATATGTTCAAAGCACATAAAACTATTGTACATTTAGATTTAGTAACTTTCAATAATGAAAACTGTTGTATTTAGTATAACGAATTTGTGTTTGTGTAGTAACGTTAAAACCGGCCCTGAAATTTCTTTCCCTCGCCTAACTAAGGTAGGTAGACTTAAGTACCCCTAATTCAGCTTCAGAATAATGTAATTAGCACTTTAAGCCTGCCTCACTAATTATAGTGAAGGCAACCATACACTAAAAACGTATTACATTTAGTGTGCTTCTGATGGACCACGTAAATACGTTGAAATTGAAAATGTTACGAAAAAAAAATATATAGGTATTTTCGATCAAACCTTAAAATGCAAGGAACACATGTGTTAGACCGTCGAAAAAACTAGGTATTGCATATCTAAACCTGGTACATGAACAGAAATTATGAACGGTTTTAAATTAAACCTTGAGTCTAATAAATAAATAAATTCTAATACTTTACGAAAACCAATATTTATACCAACTCAACAATCTAAATAAAAAGTTATTTGATTCAAAGCTTAATTTTAACATCAAAGGAAGGACCTAGTATTGACCTTACAAATATTGAGTGGTTTTTCCTGTCCAAATATGCAATTAAATGTAAAGTTTCATGATTACGTAAATGTTAGTAAAACAATGTCATTTGATAATGGCACACAATTTCACTAGAAACGTTGTTCACTTGTTGAAGAACTTCAATTCTTACTTTATGTTACACAAAGTATACCTACATACTCTGTTGGGTGTATAAATGTATTTTCATCCAATTCAGTTTGATGTTTTATTACAGAGAAGGTGCGTTAATTTCATTAATAAATAAACTTGTGTATTATATTTACTACAGTGTTACTGTCCTTTCATTCAAATAAAAATGCATTTAATACTTAGCTACAAAGGATTGCCCTAATATTTGTGACCGATCAAACTACTTATTTGAGTACATTTAAATTTTCCACTCACATATTTCAAACACACCACCTAACGCTTTACGCTTAAGTTGTTATATTATAATTAACTGACAAGTAACTGTAACGGTTTAAAACGTATATTTTTTAGCTTTTGGTGCCGTAAAGCAATAGAATTTCATTCTACACATAATTTAAATACTGATCTACACTAAAAATTGCAGTACCGTAAATCTCAAGCACGCTATTTGTGAAATTCCTCTAAAGATCCTTGTTCAGAGCAAGTCTACATACACTCAACTTGTAAATTTCCACATACGAAGTATTGTAAACGTTTTCCATATATTTTTTGTTTTTGAAGAAAACATGATCTATCCTATAACCTCAATTCTCCACCTCGATAGCTTTTCACGGATTGTCCTTTTAAGATGTTAAAAAACTCATTTGGTGAAACTTCTACAATAGAATAAAAAATACGGTTATACGTTGGTAAAATGTGGCATAAATTAAATTTCAACTATTGACTTTTTATAAATACGTGTGATCACGTGTCTAACATACCACGTAACATAAATATAAATGAATGAGTGAATTCGGCTAGTAACTCAGTCAAACGGTCAAATGACCATTGAGCACTTGGATAGCGTGGGTGTTTTGAAGCGTATATAATTATTAGATTATTTAGGTTAGAGACACGAAACATAAGGTGGGGTCCTACGAGACCAATTGTGAGCACGAGAAATTCGGCTTCTCACCCATTAACACACTATCTGCTAGGTATCATCACACCCTTATCGGAAAAAAACGGAGTCCATGGTCAAGAATACGCAGCACTTCGTAGAAACCATCAGAAACTTCCAACCAAACCACGAAGAAATACTAGTAAGCTTCGACATTGTGAGTATTTTATATATACACAGGGTGAGTCAGTTTTTGTAGACAAACTTTAACAGGAGATAGAACACATGTTTCTAAAAAGAAAAGTTCCTATAAACATATGTCGTAGAAGGCTTCGTTTCCGAGATACAGGGTGTTGAATATAATTTTTTTTTTTAATTTTCATTATAACTCATAAACGAATGCTTAGATTTTTTTCATGTTGAGGGGATAATGTCTATTAATTAAGGGGCATAAAACAAGCGATAAGAATGTTCACAAACTTGCATAGTGGCGAAGTGGAGGGGGTGCTCAACCACTTTCATAAACAGAACTTCTACGCCAATGACTATTTAAAAAAAAAACTGTTATTTTCATTATCTACATACAGTTTAACAAAAATAATGTACCTTCTTCTGTTTCGAAATTCCTGTGAGTTTCCGAGTTATTTTGATTTTTAGTGTTTGATGTGGTACTAAGTTAAGTAATGTGCTTTATGTGAATAATTGAATATAAAGTTTTTAATAAAAAAGATATAATAAAACATTTAGAGCCATTTTAGTACCTAACGATCGTTTCTTTAAAATTTCAAATACATTTTTTTTTAGTATCCATTGTTATTATCCTCGTATAAAAAGGAATGCATAATTATTATTGTTATGCGGTCAATATGTATGTATCAATTTCGCCATAAACATGTACGTAGTTTTTAAGTGAGATTCTAATAAGTTATAGACCGCTGCTCACTTGCTCTCATTAAAGAGCCGCCACTGTATCAAGCCATACTCAAATACAAGACTTTTGTAAATTGAAATCTGTTTAGTACACTAATTTTAACAATCCTTATTTATTATTGTAACAATACTTAATTAATAATTGTGAAATTAATAAGAATTCTTAGCAATAACGATTTATAAATAAATAACAATAACACTAGTATAATAAAATTAGACACTTTGTTCAAAATGTAAACCGTTCTTTTCAATACACATTTCACAGCGACGTACAATAGAACGTCTTAAGTTAACTAAATGATGCACCCTTATTTCATTGCAACAAAATATGATACTCCTTGGAAAACAAGTAAGTATTAAATTTTATATTTTGAAACGACAGTTTGACTTTTTACAAACACTTGCTTCATCTTGAATAATTTCACTGTTATTAATTATTGTTTTTAAGTTCAAAAGTTATTTCATTTGATTTGCCAGCTTTTAATTAGTGTAACATGCCGTTTACATTTACAAATAGCGAACAAGCCGACATTCATTTTATTTATGGGTTCGCAAATTGGAATTCAAGGTACGCAGCTAGGGAGTATCGGAGAAGATTTCCAAATAGACGACAACCTCATCATTCCGTTTTTGTGAGTATCCATCGTCGATTTGTTAACCAGGGTTTGAAAAATGTACATGGGGGCCGACAGAACAACCGTGGACGAGATAGAATTGGAGAGGGTATATTGCGTGAATTTAATAGGAACCCCATGACAAGTACTCGACGTACTGCTGTTGCTCTTAGTATTTCCCAAAGTAAAGTTTCCCGGGTTTTAAAATGGGATCACAGACGCCCATATCATTTTCAACCTATTCATGGTTTATGTCCAGGTGACGCCGAACGAAGACTTAATTATTGTAGGTGGGTTCTTAACTCCATTCAAAATAATAGAGATTTCTTATCCAACATACTGTGGACTGATGAATCCTGTTTTACTCGTCGTGGTATCGTAAACTTTCACAATTTGCATATATGGGCACATGAAAACCCACATGCCATTCGACCAAGAAGTTTTCTACATGAATTTAGTACAAATGTCTGGATTGGAATTTACGGCAACCACGTGTTTGGACCTTATTTCTTGCCACAACGTGTAAATTCAGAAAATTTCCTACAATTTTTAGAAGAAGAACATGTTAATATGTGGAAGACATTCCTTTGAATTTAAGAGGACATTCTTGGTTTCAGCTTGATGGATGTCCGGCCCATTATGCAGAAATGTAAGAAATTGGCTAAACAATAACTACCCGGGAGGTGGATAGTCGTGGAAGTCCAGTGGCGTGGCCTCCTAGATCCCCGATTTAACGCCACTTGACTTTTTGTATGGGGATTCATGAAGGAAAAGTGTATACCACTCCGGTTAATACACTTGAAGAACTTCACAATCGCATCAGAGATGCTTGCAATGAAATAAGGGTGCGTCATTTAATTAACGTAAGACGTTCTATTGTACGTCGCTGTGAAATGTGTATTGAAAAGAACGGTTTACATTTTGAACAAAGTGTCTAATTTTATTATACTAGTGTTATTGTTATTTATTTATAAATCATTATTGCTAAGAATTCTTATTAATTTCACAATTATTAATTAAGTATTGTTACAATAATAAATAATGATTGTTAAAATTAGTGTACTAAACAGATTTCAATTTACAAAAGTCTTGTATTTGAGTATGGCTTGATACAGTGGCGGCTCTTTAATGAGAGCAAGTGAGCAGCGGTCTATAACTTATTAGAATATCACTTAAAAACTACATACATGTTTATGGCGAAATTGATACATACATAATTATACAGAAAGTATTGACCGCATAACAATAATAATTATGCATTTCTTTTATACGAGGATAATAACAATGGATACTAAAAAACCGATAACCTACCTATTTATAAATGAAAATGTATTTGAAATTTTAAAGAAACGATCGTTAGGTACTAAAATGGCTCTAAATGTTATTTACTTTTTATTAAAAACGTTATATTCAATTATTCACATAAAGCACATTACTTAACTTAGTACCACATCAAACACTAAAAATCAAAATAACTCGAAACGCACAGGAATTTCGAAACAGAAGAAGGTACATTATTTTGTTAAACTGTATGTAGATAATGAAAATAACAGTTTTTTAAATACTCATTGGCGTAGAAGTTCTGTTTATGAAAGTGGTTGAGCACCCCTCCACTCCGCCACTGTGCAAGTTTGTGAACATTCGCTTGTTTTGTGCCCTTAATTAATAGACATTATCCCCAAACATGAAAAAATCTAAGCATTCGTTTATGAGTTATAATGAAAATTTGAGAAAAAAATTATATTCAACACCCTGTATCTCGAAACGAAGCCTTCTACGACATATGTTTATAGGAACTTTTCTTTTAGAAACATGTGTTCTATCTCCTGTTAAAGTTTGTCTACAAAAACTGACTCACCCTGTATATATATATATATATATATATATATATATATATATATATATATATATATATATATAAAGGAAAATAAACTTATCTTCACAATTCAACCTACTTGGTTATACTTTCACTTAAACTCTTTTTCATTAACTGACTTGCCGTTGTTTCACAAACGAAAAATTTTATTTACACAAACCCCTTATAAATAATCGATGGTAATATAACTATATAAAATAACACATACTTAAATCTAAAAGATTAATTCAAAAGAAGTTTTACGTTTTGTTTTTTCCTTTCTAGTTTTTAGCTAGTGATATTTAGTGCGAAGAGTCTATCTACTGAAAGAAGGTTAAAATTATAAATGGATTGAAAGAAAACATGTGCTTACCTTTCTTATATATATATATATATATATATATATATATATATATATATATATATATATATATATATATATATATATATATATATATCCGGCCAATGGCGTTATTTAGTACCTCAACAAATGTAGAAATACATAAACTATGAAAATATCTCTCGTTTATCCGAAGATGACTTCGATTTAAAACAGTAAAAGAGATTTTCCTTATGGCCAACTCAACACGTTATTCCATCAAACTTTGTTATAATATTCATTGTTACCAAAACTATTGTTAAAATGTTAAACTCACAATTTCCAATAAAATTTAAATGAAAGGTACCATCTAGCGGTAATTCAGTAAAATAACAAATATCTGTAAGTAAATTATTTTTAAACTAATGAGAACCCTGAACATTACCTAGATGGCGCTAGGATGAACTTTTGAGAAACTAAAATCAATGTAATCTATACAGGACGTTTAAGTAATTTATAAAGGTATAACAGTATATTCCAAAAAGTTATATTAATGGAACAAATCACGAGTAAATAGCAAATTGACAAACACAAGTTTCCAATCTAAAGGTAATTTTTCGAATAATAAATAAAGAAAAGCATAAAGACGATACGAAAAGATCCGAAATTGATTTTAGCACGTTACAGGCTGTTTTAGTGCATCGAGATATTATGCCGTTAGCAATACACTCTGCTAAAAATTTCTGTAAGGAAAATCATTAGATTATGAAAAAGCACCATGTCGCTGCCTCGAAACGTGACTCGAAAATGGAAAACATCTAGACAGGCAGGTTTTCCTATAAATGATGCAATGTCAGTTAGAAATTATTAAACCTTGACCTGCCAATAGCTCTGCATATATCACTTTGAAATTAGTTAACTCTTTGGGATGTTACTGATCCCTCATAATTGTGGTATTTAACGATAAAATTATGAACCAATCACTAAGGATAGAGTGGTTTTGTATATATTCTGGTAAAATTCGGCCAATTATTACATAGTAATGCAGAAAATTATTGCATCTCTTATTCCTTCACAATGGAACGTCCCCATTTCAATCAAAATTTATTGGGAACCTGCATTTACTGTTTTTGAGTAATTGTAAACTCTATAAGTTTACGTTTGATTATTTAATTATTTACCGCACGCTTTGCTGTAAACCACAGACGAGGAGAGCTATTTGATATTTTCCTACATTTCTTTTGCATGGCAGATAAACAAAATGGCTACTTTATTTCCATATAATTCTACACAAGTATTTAACTGAACTATAATTTTAAATCAAAACAAGAATAAAACTTTATAAAAAACATAAAATATATCTTTAAAATAACCAAACAGCAATAAACCAAATATTGGACCAGAACGTAGTTTGGTCCAGACGGAAGGAAATGCGGTGCTTCTGGACTGGTCTAGGGTAGGTTGCTGCAAAAAATATCAATTAATGTCGCCGGTTAAATTATAGATCACATTACGGGAATTTGTAGGTTTCTGTAATACTTTATGAATACGGCTCTGCCTTATATATCTAATATGCCGTTACCTTAGTTTCATTTTATTATTTTAAAAGAGAATATCTTATCGGGTAGATGGTTAAGTACTACAAAGCAGATTGGAACCTTTTACGACTGATTTTAATTGGTGAAATTTATTTAAGAAGTAAGCCTATATCTATAAAAAAATATATTCGTGTATGCAAGAACCGTAGAATTAATTACGAGACTCTCTTAAAAATTTTAATTAGAATATTAAAATTGCAAACAAATATATGTGGGGAAAACTAAACGACCTACCAAAATTCGCTTTAAAAAGAGCATTTAGCTTATATAAAATACAAACGTTGGGACAAGTCTGCCGTTGCCTTATATAGGTTTCATAAAAACAATGCAATAGATAAGGTATCCTTAATCACACATGTTAGTAATAAGCACGAAATTGATTATTATGAAAGTTTAGATATCTTCAAAAACAAACAAATTCTAATGAATAATGACGATCAAGGACCTTTAGGCTACTCAGATATCATTAAACTTTCAAAACTTTCATTTTCACCAGATAAGCAACAAATCGCTACTCGTTGATGGTATATATATATATATATATATATATATATATATATATATATATATATATATATATATATATATATATATATATTAGAAACTTCTTTAGTTCGACCCAGTTGACCGCTCATGATGTCAGCTTAACTATTGAAATGTATTCGGTGTTTTAATTTTGTGTTGTACTTGGGTGTATTTTGTTTGTTACATTTGTATCTCATAATTCACTACGTATGATGTTGACAGTGCTCAGATCACAATAATTGCCTTGTTTATCCGCTCTCCTTTACAACAACTTAGTCTGACAAAGCCATGTGGTAATTATTCTTATTTCTGTTACCGTTTACTGACGGTGATAACTGCAATCGTTATCGAAAGTTGATATAAAAGATAAATAAAAAATATACGATTTAATACTCAAAAGATAAGTATTTTAATTTCGTGTTACATATATTTTGATAGCTCTAGATATAATAAGTCGAGCTACTCATTCACTTTTCAGTTTCTTTGCCAGTTGTTTTGCAGTTCATTAACATTAGAAATGAATGTCTCATACAATCAATATTGTATTGGCCGTAGAACGGTTTTAGTGCCCCTATCTAACAAGCTCGTTCGTTTTTTGGTTTTTTCAATTCGCCAATGACTAGGTATCCATTGTGGGGTGCTTTCTTGCGCATATTCCAATATCATGTATATCTCGGTTTGAAATACGGCAGCGTACTTTCCAAGCGAGATCTTGATTCTTTCGCTGAGAGTTGCGCAGTAGACGTCCTTTCCAGCACCTGTCACGGTTTTGATCTGTTAGTATACCAAACCTGCTTCCCTCACGAATTTTATGTAAACTGCCATTCTTGCTAATAATTATCTAGTTTTCAATTTGCGAAGTGCAAAGACATTACAAAAGTTTATCATTGCCTATCTAGCTTAATCTGTTACAAAGTTAATGGAAAAAACCATTTAGATATCTTAAGCCGTTTAGGAATAATTGCAGGGATCGAGTGACAAAACGTCACTGATAGTAACCGTTTATCTTCCAACCAACACCAGGTATAGAAGGTTATACAATCGAATTCTTTTTAGTATCACTAAATGGACATAGCTTACTTTACAACGTTTCGCCAAGATCGGTCATGATGTTTGGGTGTCTGTGCGTGTGTGCGTGTATGCGTGTATCCGTGTGGTGTGTGTCGTGTGTGCGTGTGTGCGTGTGTGCGTGTGTGCGTGTGCGTGTGTGTGTGCGTGTGTGTGTGTTGTGCGTGTGCGTGTGTGTGTGTCGTGTGCGTGTGTGTGTGCTGTGTCGTTGTGTGTGTGCGTTTGTGTGCGTGTGTTTGTGGTGTGTGCGTGTGTGTGTGTGTGCTGTGTGTGTGTGCATGTCGGTGTGTGTGTGTGCGTGCTATGCGTGTGTGTATGTATGGTGTGTGCTGTGTGTGTGTGTATGTGCGATGTGCATGTGTTGTGTGTGTGTGCGTGTGCGTATGTGCGATGTGTCTGTCGTGTTTTTGTGTGCGAGTGTGTGTGTGCGCGTGCATGTGCGTGTGTGCGTGTATGCGCGCGTGTGTGTGCACGCGTGTGTGCGTTGTATGCGTAAGTGCGTGTGTGCGTGTGTCCTCTGTGCCTGTGTGCGTTTGTTTTGTGTGCATGTGCGTGCATGTGTGCATGTGTGTGTGTGCTTGGAAGCGTGCGTGCAGGCAAGCGTGCTTTTGTTTTTGAAATGTTGCTTATTTTCGTAATAAACTTATTATAAAGAAGGTTGCATATTCATCCTAAAAAAATGTTATTAAGATTATTTCATTTCTTATAATTTCCATTTTGCGGGTTCCACGGTCGTGAGTTGGTCCATACCAGAGATTTATTTAAAGAAAGATTGGCTAAAAATATGATACCACTGCATGATGGGCATTCTGCAGCCTTATTAGTGCATTATGTTTCAAATTGTGCAGCCAAATCAGCAATAGCGTTTCATGTTTTACGTGATATTTGTATTTGGGGGACGAGATCTAGATACCAACACAAATGTTAGGCTTCTATATGTGCATCAACTACTAATGGTTATTAGAACTACCTGTCAATAGAATTTTGTCCGAACTGTTTATTAATTTTTTAAACCGTTGCACAAAATATTAAATTTTCGATAAACACGTGTTTATTTAGTAAAAAATATTAAGCTTTCCAACTCTGTAGTATAACAGCAAATATACCAATTGAACTGGGAATATAGGGAGTTCCGTGGATAGTAAACATTACAGAACTTGCGTTTATTTTTAAAGAATTAATCATTACGCATTTAAATTGCGTTATTGCATGTGTAATAGCTAAAACTCTACCTAAGGTTAAAATAATTAACTATATTCAATTAAGCACAAAACTATGCTACCTTGTATTTGTTCTAAATATGTAGGTATCCGCCTTATACGTTATAAGTACATTGCTACTGTACATTTTTCTGCTCAAATTTACATGAAATACATTTTTTAATACATGTGTGTATGAATGATTTATAAGAAATGTTCGCGCATTATGTTTAGATAATGATTTAATCATCTTCCGTTACAAGTATGAAGGATTAACAGTTTTTAAGTTTATTTAATGCTACCTAATTAAAGCTATTTTGTAAAATAACAAAAATATAAATCCTTAAATCCTTAACAAGTAAATACCATTAACATTTAATAAACAAGGTTTGTAAAAATGGCAAACAAAGATTTAAAGATTTAATTCAAAACCTCTTTTCACAAAAATTTCATGATAAATAACGTTTGGTATGATTATTTCACGAC
Organism: Vesta saturnalis; assembly: GCA_036346205.1. Taxonomy (NCBI): domain Eukaryota; kingdom Metazoa; phylum Arthropoda; class Insecta; order Coleoptera; family Lampyridae; genus Vesta; species Vesta saturnalis. The sequence goes on from JARFJB010002109.1 coordinate 3,873,611, forward strand.
TAATTCCAAAAATCACGCGACATGAAAGGGAAAGGAGGAGATTTTTAATTAATCTTAGGATTGAGTTTGTACGGTATGAAGGTTCTTAACTTAAACAACCGCGGTCACTTGGGTGCTACATTGATGTGTATAATTGTCTCTAATTTTGAGTAAGTAATCGCTTTATTGTAAGCGACAAATTTTAGTAGTTAATTGTTTTTCAATTAATTAATTAATTAATTATTTTATCAATATTTAATTAATAGCTTACTTGATTGCTATACTGTGACAATTCTTTATTTTCAAGGCGTTGGTGGAAAATGTGTTACTCGCCTTCTTGATTAGAATAATTGACCAGCTAACCTCTTTGGCTACGAACAAGCTTTCATTGCAAATATTGGTTGCCGCGCCACAAAACTCTCTCTGCTCAAGGGTTGGTAGGTCAATTTAAAGTAAGTACTGATAACATACAGTGAGTATATTACACAAATTAAAATCGATTCATTTAACTCACAAATGAAACAAGAATACTTCATTTAATGGTTGCGATATTTTCGAACACAAACTTCAACTACCAAATATTCTTTTTCAACTTTCTAGTCAACGCTTATACATGTAAACTTTGCAAACATAGTAAAAAGTAAATATAGATACAGAAACATAGAGAATATAAAGAATACAGTGAACATAGTGGACATTGTGAACACGATGAACATAGTGAACGTAGTGAAAATAGCAAACATAGTGAACATAGTGAATATACTGAACATAGTAAACATTATGAACATACTGAACATAGTGAACATAGTGGACATAGTAAACCTAGTGAACATAGTAAATATAGTGAACATAGTGAATATACTGAACATAGTAAACGTAGGGAACATAGTAACATAGTAAACATAGTGAACATAGTGAACATAGTAAACATAGTGAACGTAGTGAACATACAGTACATTGTAACGACCATAAATAATTGGTGCTGAAAATAAATTTTTATTATTTTAAATTATGGAGATAATAATGCAAACAAAAATTTATTTAGTTTCAGCACCTAGATGTGGTAACGATACGCCACTTTTGCTTACACACCAATTCCCCCTTTCGATGCACATCGCGGCTAACTTTGATTACGCCTCACTTTACCGCGAACTATAAAAGCGAAAATCTTAATATAATTTAGCACTACTGCATTACTGCACGAAATTTCTCTTTACTCGAGAAAATCCTGACAAAACTTAAAATCCAACAAATTAAATTACATTGGCCCCTCTACGTTAAGGATGACTGATTTTTGCTTTAAATATCTAGAGTGGTTAATCCCTTTTGCAGGTCCAGGGGTGACGCATCTACTAGAAGGAAGCTATGAATATAAAACCGCCTTCTATAATTGTTGACCGGTAGTTCTTTACTACTTCTTCATGCTCATAAAGCTTCCGTAACGTTTTGGAAAGATGTGGTTAGTTTTCTGAAATCTGAATTTCTTCCTGTGGACTACGATGAACGTCTTATGGATGAAATTAGGAATCGTACTATGGAGACCTCTGGAACTATTAGCATATATGTAACAGTTATGCAGACTCTATTTCAACGTGTACTTGAACCTCTTCCTGAGGATAAACAACTTCAGCTTATTCGTCGAAATCTTACTCCTTTCTATCAAAAAAGCCTTAGCTCTCACGGAAATTACTTCTATCTCACCGCTTATGTCATAAAGTAGAACAAAAATCACCACCTGGATTTCTCGCTCCTCGCACAATCCCCTCTCGACCTTGAGAAGTATTGTGCTGTGATATTGTCGGACCTCTTCCTAGATCCTCTAAGGGTCATTCCTTTATTTCCGTTGTGGCTGATTACTTCACTAAATTCTGTTGTTTCTTCCCTCTCCGTACTGCTACTGCCTCGCCTGTCTTTCGTGTCATAGAAGAACAGATATTATTAATGTTTGGAACTCCTCACTACCTGATTACTACCAATGGTGTCCAATTTCACAGAAAAGAATTTACTCGGCTATGTGCTCAATATCGTACTCCCTCAGGCGAACCCCTTCGAACGCAGGGTTGTGCTATTCGAACTTCTAAACATGATGTTACTGGCTTTACTCCTTACTTTGCGTTCTGTGGCAGAGAACATATCTTGTATGGTGACCTTTCCCTAAACGCTTTGATGATTCTTCTCCTCCTACTTTCGTTCCTGACCGTTCTTCTCCTACCAAAATTTCTGACCAATTTTACAAATCCCTACAAACTGAAATAGTAAAGAAAATGAAACTTGCCTATCAATATACACAAAAACAATGTAACTCTGCCTGTAAAAGAAATTTTGTGTTATCTGATGCCTCAAAACATTTCAATGCTAAATTAGCTCCTAAATTTGTCGGACCGTATAGGGTCCAAACCGTGATCTCTCCCTGGACCTATGTATTAATAGATCAAAATGGTAAATTGGCGGGTTTCGCATGTGAAAGACCTTAAGTCTGACCATACTGGGTCAATCGACGAGCCACACTCTGGTTCTTCTTCTGAAACCTCATTTCCTCTGGCATCCTCTCCTCGACGTCGCAAACGTACTGAACCAATTCCTATCTCTTCCTGCTAATCTTGTCGTGGTAGTTTGGAATTTTATTTCCTTCCCTTTCGGGGTTGCATTCATTTTCTCCTTTTCATTCTTCGTATGTAACACCCTGCTCGACCATCAGAGCCCTTCCAGCATTACTTCTTTTATTTTCTTTCGGATGGGTTTCTTGGCACGTCTGTCCTTGTATACCGGGGGTTGGGTTTGGGATTCTTGGGGACGGGTTGGGAATTTTATAACAAAATGTGTGGACATAAGAAGATTACTTTTACATAACTTCTCTTTATAAAATTTTAATATAAAGAACTCTAAAAATTAATTAAATAGGATTCAATATGCTTAAATTGCTTTATGGTATTTTATAGAAGCGGGCGGCTTTGGAATTTTCTTCAAGTTAGCATGTAAAAGGTGTTCTAAAATTAACGCAAGATTTTAATTAAGTAAAAAACACAAAGTACACAGGATAGGGTTCTATATGGAATAACACATCAGGCAAATTCTTTGTCGAAATTTACCATAACCATTTTTCATAAATGTGGCTGTAGCGTTGAAATTCCTCCTTTAATGTACGGGTGGTTGTGGGTTTGTTGGCATAGAGAAATCCAATGGTGTTAAATCACACGATCTAGGGCCTAATTCTGATCACTGAATCGAGAGGGTCAAGACCAAGAAATGTCTCATGCAGTAATTGAATTGTTTCACGGACTTTATGGCATGTGGCACCGTCTTGTTGAAGCCACATTTAATCCACATTAATATCATACAATTTAGGCAGAAAGACGTGTTATCATGTCGCGATATCGAGGACCAGTAACAGTCACTGCTTGACCAGCTACATTTTTTAAGAAGTATGGTCCAATGATGCCTGCAGTCCACACCAACAGTGACACGGATGCATTTGTTCTTCAACAATCACATGTGGGTTACCTGAACCACAAATCATCGCTTAGGATCATTTTACTCGAAAAATCAGCATCCACTTGTTGATACTCAGTAATCCATTCAACGAACTCTCTTCGCTGTGCAAGGTTATTAGGCTTCAGTTCTTGTGTCAATTGAACTTTGTAAGCATGTAGACGTAGATCTTCAGTGAGTCTACGCAGTAGAGAGCTACTTGAAATTTGCTATTCTTGTTCATTACCACGAATTGATGTTCCTGGATTTTCACCAACGCTCTCACGCACTGCTTCGATATTGACGTTTGAAAGGCTTGTTTTTTGACGAACAGTGTGTTTAGCATCACCAATTGATCCATTCTCCCTGAATCTTTGAATTACTTTCTTCACAGTTGACGAAGTTAAATCACTATTCCGATCGTATCTTGTCCGAAATTTACAAAACCTTCATTAATTTTGGAAGACACTGTATGTTTTGTATGTATATATATATATATATATATATATATATATATATATATATATATATATATATATATATACGTAAAACAACCAACTGGCACAATTATATATAAGAAAATTTATATATGCTATCTGGCACCATATATAAGAAAGTGGGCGGATTAGTTGGTTGAACTCTCCAATATTTATTGTTGGAACGTGAAGGTTTGTTTTCTTTGTAGGACAAACTTTAAATATTGGAGTATTTAGTTCGAATTCATAACTACTTTAGGCTATGAGATACATGAATATTCATGAACCACTAAATTGATTTAACTATCGTTACTTTACGTTTAACGCAGCAAACAACTTCCTCTTGTGAAATGATTATTACAATAAAATGACCACTATATGCTATATATATATATATATATATATATATATATAATATATATATATATATATATATACATACATATATATATATATATATATATATATATATATATATGTATATATAATTATATCCTTGCATAGAAACATGGATTAAAACATTCTTACCAGATAAATGATTAGAAATTATTATTTGTTATTGCATCATCTAATTTTACTAAGAAGTGTATCATTCCACTATCTCTAAGCTGTTTATTATAATATCTTAAGTATACTTGATTATTCTATTTTAATAACTAGTGATAAAGAATTCTTTAAAAGTCGTTGTAAACAAGAGAATTGTCAGATTTCATATTAACAAGTAAAGACTTCATATTGATGTTTTGTTAGTGATATCTCAATAAAGTATAAACCCAATTTTGTGTGTTAATGTAATTATATATATATATATATATATATATATATATATATATATATATATATATATATATATATATATATATATATAATATGTCCCCGGATCGACTTTAAAAGAGGGAAAATTCTCTTATTTTTGATTTCTCAGAAAATTTCATTCTTGATGATTTGCCCTGCTTGTTTTCAAACCCCGAAACACAAATTACTTTCTATTTTACTCGTACGGTTCTCGAGATAATATCATTTTCTTGAAAAATTGGACTTAGAATGTTTTTCCTAATTTTTAGAAGTAACTTTAGTAGGCGGATTTCATTGAAAACACCACTGACAGAAATTGTCAAATGTGATAATTCTGTTGAACCGCAAGTTAATTCATGCTAATTTGAATTGTATGCTATAATGTTGACTTTACAACAAAGAATTTATCTAATTCAATGTTACGGAACTGGGGAAGAGTGCTACCGAGTTATTATCAGAAAATTCAACCAAAAATACCCGGAGGTTGCCATTTCGAATGCCGGAACAAAAACTTGGTAACTAAATTCCTTCAAGCAGGCTCGGTTTTAAACCTAAAGAAGCCAAAGAAGTTGTTCGATGCAGAAGATGCTGCTACTGTTCTCGCCGTTCATTCCGCAACAGAAGTTCCAAGGTTGTCTTTTAGAAGGAGGGCACTACGAATTGGGATAGGTAAATCTCAATTACAAAGAATCTTCAAGGAGAACAAAATTTTACCATTTAAGCCGCAATTTAGGCGAACTTTAGAGAACGGTGATGAAGCCAAACGTCTGGATTTTTGTTTGGAAATGGGCAATAGAGTTTTGGAAGATTCAAATTTTCATAAACGAATAATGTTCTCCGATGAATCGACCTTTTAACTAACGGAGTCGTTTCCTCCCAACATTGCCGTTACTGGAGTAGGACGAATCAAACTTCCGAATTGCTAGTCGCAGACAATGTTTGAAAAAGTTAATGTGTGGTGTGCGGTTTCGTACCATGGAATTATTGACCCATATTTTTTGATCAAAATTTGAACCGTTATTCATATTTGGAAATGTTGCAAATTTTTAACTGATAAACTGGATGAATTGCCATTGAACTACCAAATTGAAATGTTCTTCCAGCACGATGGGTGCCCTGCTCATTATGTCGGTACTGTTCGCCAGCGGCTCAATACAGAGTTCCATGATAACTGGATAGGAAGAGATGGTCCCATCTTATGGCCGCCGAGAAGTCCTGATCTCACAATAATGGACTTTTATCTGTGGGGTCCTTTAAACCAAATTGTGTACAGTGAGCCATTAGACAATGATGAAGAGCAATTGAAAAGTAAAATACGGAATGCTGTCCAGTCCCTTTCAATCGAAGAAATAAGGCGCAGTTTCAATGAATTCAGACCTCGCATTGAAATCTGTGCGGAAAAAGGAGGAGCATTACTCGAATAGAAAATTAATAGTTGAGTTTTTGAGGATTTCATTTCATTTTACCATCAATTGTTAAATTTATTAATTAAAACTTGTGAGACCAATTTGATTTTTCCTTTGAAACAAATCAATTTACTTCAAAAATTACGAAAAGCTCGAATTTTCAAGAAAAGTGATATTATCTCGAGAACCGTTTGAGTTAAATAGCAAGTAATTTGTGTTTCGGGGTTTGAAAACAAGCAGGCAAATCAGCAAGAATGAAATTTTCTGAGAAATCAAAAATAGATCCGATATTTGTGTGTGTGTGTGTGTGTGTGTGTGTGTGTGTGTGTGTTGATATATATATATATATATATATATATATATATATATATATATATATATATATATATATATATATAGACGTGTTCAGCGAAGAATGGGACAGTGCAATATCTCGAGAGCAGATGAAGATTTTTAAATTATGAAAACGTTTTTGTAAATATCTTCCAAGGGCGCACATTTATTGGCACAAAGATTTGAATCAACGCCCATCACCGCCAGGTGGCGCTATCTCACTTCAATTTTTTAAATGCAATGCCCTATTTTTATTTCATTTTGGATTCTATGACATATTTGTGATGACTTTTATTATAACTCCTACCAACCTATCTTTTGTAGTTTCTGAGAAAAAAAATAATTTTTGGAATTTTATTAATTGAAAGCATACAAATTAAATTAAATGTTCAAACGTTTCTCCATCATTTTCTACACACGTTTGATAACGCCTAATTAATGTAACACTAGTTGCCGCTCTTAAAGTTTCTCGTGGTATGTTTGCACAAGCAATTCTAATTTTGTTTTGTAACTCCTCTACATCTCTAGAAGGTGTTTCATACACTACACTCTTTAAATGTCCCCACAGAAAGTAGTCTAAGGGACTAAGGTCAGGAGAACGAGCTGGCCACATAATGGGACCATTTGTACCTATCCATCGTTGCGGAAACACTCTATTTAGATAATTTCTCACTATTGCGCTATTGTGCGCCGGTGCGCCATCCTGTTGAAAGTACATCACTTGCCGCAGATTTACATTTACATCTTCAAGCAAAGGAGGCAGTTGATTTTCAAGAAAATCCAAATAGCGTTGGCCTGTTAAGGTACCATTAAAAAATATGGGCCAATCAATTTGTCATCTATCATTCCGCACCATACATTTATGTTCCATCTATCTCACTTGGAAATTGGTTGCTCTTACCCAATGAGGATTCTCTGACGACCAGTAATGGGAATTGCGCGATTAACGATTCCATTGTTTGAAAAATTACTTTCATCGGACCACACGATACGACCTAGAAAATTAGGGTCTTGCGCATAATGTTCCATAAAAACTCCGGTGATAAAATTAAGTCTGCGATCTTGATCTCCTGCATGCAGTCCATGTACCAAATGAATTTTAAATGGTTTGTATTTATTAGATTTTAATATTTTATGGACAGAACCAACTGATACGGCACACTCTTCAGAAATAAATCTCACAGACACATGAGGATTATAAGCTACACATGCTAATACAACGACGGTGTGCTTCATCTGTTGTGTCTTTGTGCGATTCTCGCACTTACGGTGAGGAAAATGACCGGTTCCCCTCAAAATATTTGCTACACGAACAAATGTATTTTTTCCGGGATGGCGTCGATCGGGAAACTTGGCAGCATACAATACTTGTGCACCCCTTGCATTTTTTCTACATTTACCATAAATTATTACCATATCAAAATATTCTTCGTTAGAAAACGTAAACATAATTATGGAATTTGAAGATGCCCAGACGATTTTCAAAACTGAAACTGTAAACTGACAGAAACTTGACAGACACTTCATTACGCGTTTGTTTTCATGGCATGATAAATGTTTCACATGATTCTTAATCAACGACTGTGATAAGTTGGCCCCCCTTACAATTTAGTGTACAGCGTATCGCATTATTTCGGCGTTATCTGCATTATTTTTGTGGAAGAACAATCTTTTATCTTTCATTTGGTATAAAATTACGTTTTTGTGCTAAAATTCCAAGGATTATTTTTTTCTCAGAAACTACAAAAGATAGGTTGGCAGGAGTCTTAATAAAAGTCATCACAAATATGTCATAGAATCCAAAAATGAAATAAAAAATAGGGCATTGCATTTAAAAAATTGAAGTGAGAGCGCCACCTGGCGGTGATGGGCGTTGATTCAAATCTTTGTGCCAACAAATGTGCGCCCTCGGAAGATATTTACAAAAATATTTTCATAATTTAAAAATCTTCATCCGCTCTCGAGATATTGCGCTGTCCCATTCCTCGCTGAACACGCTGTATATATACATATATATATATATATATATATATTTTTGCATTTGTGGCAAATATTGTAAATACTAACACGTTTTACCATTATTTAGTGTATGATAATATGTTAGCTTTAATCTATCAATGGATTGAATTATATTATATTATTAGATTTCACATACAATTACTTCTTGAGAACACTTTAATACTAGCGGCACCTTGTTTGTCCTTTTAACTAATGCCGAATGGTTTAAGATGTCAAGATATGGTACTACACATTAAAACCAACACAAAATTTGGTCTTATTGTTGTGAAAGGAAAAACGTTGTTAGAAAGCATTATGTAGCTAAATGTATTAATTCGACTCCCAATGTGTGAATTCTTGGATTTTCAGTGACCATGTGTTTTTTCACCAAAATCGCAATTTATAGACCAATTTCTTCGGGTTTCGGCTCGATGTCGAATAAGTCAAGATTATGCATTTTCCCTGACCATATTGATTTTGTCCAATAGATGTCCAAATCGTTATTTATGCACCAATTTCTTTGGAAAGTCCAATAGGTACATTTTATGCGTTCTCCTTGACCATTTAGATTTTGGCCAATATATGTCAAATTCGTTCTTTATGCACCAACTATATTGGGAAAAGGTCCCAAAGCATCGATGTACAATAAGTAAATTTAATGCATTTTCGCGACCACATGCATCTTAGCTAAGCGATGTGAAAGTCACTATTTTGCACCAATTTCGTTGGAAAAACGTCTCAAACTATTACATCGTTGCTCAATATGTGTATTTAATGCATTTTCTTTGAACACATGTATTTCCACTAAGAGATGTTAAAATCCCTATTTATGTAGCAATTTTGTTAGAAAACCACTAATCGTTGCACAATATGTTATTTTAATACATTTTCCGTGGCCCTATCAATATTGGCTAAGAGATGTCAAAATCGTAATTTATACACCAATTTATTTGGACAAACGTTCCACCGTTTCGACTTCATGTCGAATAAGTAAAGTTCATTCATTTTCTGTGACCATATTGATTTTGTCCAATAGATGTCCAAATCGTTATTTATGCACCAATTTCTTTGGAATTTAATCCCAAAGCATTAATCGTAGTCCAATAAGTACGTTTTATGCATTTCCGTGACTATTTAGATTTTGGCCACTAGATGTCGAATTCGTTATTTATGCACCAATTTCTTTGGAATTTAATCCCAAAGCATTAATCGTAGTCCAATAAGTACGTTTTATGCATTTCCCGTGACTATTTAGATTTTGGCCACTAGATGTCGAATTCGTTCTTTATGCACCAATTACGTTGGGAAAAGGTTCCTAAGCATTGCATCGATCTTCAATAAGTAAATTTAATGCAATTTTTGCGACCACATGCATCTAAGCCAAGCGATGTGAAAATCGATATTTTTGCAACAATCATATTGGAAAACATTTTATGCATTTTCTTTGAACAGGTGGATTTTCACCACGAGATGTCAGAATCCTTATTTATGTAGCAATTTTGTTGGAAAAACCATCGTATGAATAGTGGCTAAGAGATGTCAAAATCGTAATTTACACACCAATTTCTTTGGAGAAACGTCCCAATATTTCATCTCGATGTTGAATAAGTAAAGTTTTCGCATTTTCCGTAATCGTATGTATTTTGACCAATAGATGTCCAAATCGTTATTTATGCACCAATTTCGTTGAGAATAGATCCCAAAGAATTCATTGTTAGCCAATAAGTACATTTTATGAATTTTCCGTGACCATTTAGACTTTTGCAATAGATGTCGAATTCGTTCTTTATGCATCAATTACGTTGGAAAACGGCCCCAAAGCATTGCATCAATGGCCAATAAGTAAATTTAATGCATTTTTCTCGCCCACATGCACCTTACCTAAGCGATGTGAAAATCGCTATTTTTGCACCAAGTGCCCCTAAGTGTTGCATTGATGCCCAATAAGTGGATTAAAGCTATTTCCTTTGAACATATGGATTTCCACCAAGAGATGTACAAATCCTTATTTATGTAGCAATTTTGTTGGAAAAACCACTAAGCCTTGTATCGTTGCATAATACGTTATTTCCTTAGGTTTTCCGTGGCGCCATGAATATTGGATAAGAGATGTCAAAATCGTAATTTAAGCACCAATTTCTTTGAAAAGACGTCTAAACATGTTAGCTTTATGCCCAAGAAGTGAATTTTGTGCATTTTTGTGATTACATGCATTTTGACCAATAGATGTCAAACTCGTTATTTATGAACAAATTTCGTTGGGAAAACTTCCAAACACATTACTTTGATGCCCAAAAAGTGAATTTTATGAATTCTCGGTGAACAAGTGCATCTCCACTAAAAGTTGTCAAAATAGTTATTTAAGCACCAATGCAAACGTGTCAGATCGATACCCAAGGATTGAATTTGCGGCAACTATGTGCATTTGGACCAAGATATATCAAAGCCTTGATTTATGCATCAATTTCGTTTGAGAAAACGTAAAAATGAAAGGTATATTTTGTTCATGATAGTTTTTACAAAATTATTGCAAGAATTTATAGTATTATCAAGATCGTTTATAGTATTAAAAAATTCGTTTTTCGTATGCACGTTATCTCGGTCTAAGAACGTCATATACTTTTGAAACTTGAGATATAGCGCCTATTGACTTTCAAGTACATAGGTTATCAGGCTCCGAAGTTTGGTTCTATTGTGTTAGACAAAAACTATTTTTTTTTGGTATTGAACACTAGTTGGGAAAAAGACTGGACATATAGTTGTGATACGCAAAAATACATTTTATGATGCTTTGGTATAGGACACAATGTATAAAATGAAATATAAACTAAAAACACATCTAAATCTTTTTATGTTATCAATATGTTATCAATTCGTGATGTTGCCGCTTTTGATTTTGTAAATGTAATTAACACTGTATATCACAATTACAAATTCGCAAAATATACCTAAAAAAATGAAAAAATAAAGTTGATAATTTAGTTTAAGTCGCATTTTTTGTTAACGTGTTGGGTACATTTCCGTTGTTAACGGTTCTTTAACTATATGTGTCCTACCTGACGGACCCTAGATTATATTGGCATATACTTCATCAAATACTTAGTTACTATTATTTTCATGTTATCTTAAAAAATGTGTTATACGGAAATGTATTTCTTTTCACTAATGTAATAACAGCTTATTTTTTTATAACGTAGAAGTTTAGGTAATGCACTAGTTATGTTTAATTACGGAGTTTAACGCGGATTTTTTTCATGAACTTGAATAAAACAATTCAGTAAAGCTATATCTTAAAGTGGATTCTACGACAGTTAGAGTACTTTACAGAAACTGCTAAAGTAATTTTAATACTAAAAATAAAACTTCTGAGTCAAGTATGGAATGTATCAAATGCAAACTTAAATGTAGAAATTAATTCAATTAATAATTAAGAGGAAAGTTTTGTGTGATTAATTTCTACATTTGACTTCATTTCAACTCTGTGTCTGTGTCTAATTCTATCAATGTTTGTTATAATAATAGGTACCTATCAGAATAAAGTTCCGATAATTGTGAAAATCGAATTACTTAAGAAAATAATAAAAAAATGAAAATAAAAAATGAAATAATTCGAAATCGCTATCAGTGCTATTGCGTTTTAAATATAGACTAGCAAAAAGTAACAGACTCTTATGATGAACTTACTTCACATAAAATGCGTAAAAGTTTGTCACTTTTATCTTTTACTGTTATTATGAATTATGAATACATACGAAGATGTAAAGGTACAGGTAGGTATACAACTTCAAATAACAACGGAGTCATTAAGCACAGTACATCCGGCTTAAGATTGCAAGTATAAAGCGGTTAATTTTCAATTGTAATCTTTAGACATCTCTTCAAGGTTGTCTTCTATTGTTTACCAAAATAACTAAAGGAAGCAAAAATAATAATAATTGACTATCGATTATCCTAGTTCAATGAAGTAGTCTAGTTAGAAATAGCTGAGAAAAACTAAATGTTATATATAATTTTATAAAAGTGGTAAACGTTCCAAGTGACACATATTTGTTTTACGTCCATTCAAAAATCGAATTCTTGATTTTTAGTGTAAAGCGTAATGGTTTATTGCAATAGTGCAATAAAAATCTTACGGCACGCTGCCCTTGTACTTACACTAAGCTGATCCTGCTGCAAATGAGAAGTAAACTTTATTTGTAAAGATGCAAAGAATTTTAGGTTATTTGATATTTTTCTTTTTTTGATGTAATTAAGTGAAACGTAATTGGGCCATTGTGTAATTAATATACCATTAAACTTACATTCAAAGCACTGGAAATCGTATCTAAACTATCAAATCCAAAATAAGTCATTACATTGCACTTTATCACTTCAGTTAACAAAAATATTTTAGGAGATAAACTACTGCAAGGTAATTAGCTAGACTGTTGCATACGTATGTCAATCTAACCTCGTAAACCAATGAAATAACACCAATTTCAGATGTTGAACTAATCACATAACTGATAAGTGTTACATAAACTTATTATTGTTTGTAGTTACATTGTAACAAACCTTTTTGAGTTGTATTAAAATATACCATAATTTAGGCAACTTCGTTCATTTTTGTGTCATGTAAATTGCATACCTTAGTGGCTAAAAAGGATACGTTTAGATACTTTAAAGTGGGGTAGTACGCGCATTTCGTCTTGCACATTGAGTTCATGCGCAGACATCTATCTTGAAGTCGTTGTTGTTACGATATGAAAGCAAACAGCGTTCATTTTTGTTCTTGTTTATTTTTATTAAAAAGTATCGTAAAATTTAAGGTGAGAGCTATTTACACCTATTTCTCTTTGTCTATTATATTTATCCTTTTTAGGTACTTTTATTTTTACTTTTATTTTACTTTTATTACGTTACATTTTCCTATTACGTAATTTCATTGTATTGTTACGTTCCAATTTAACGAGGATGACGCAATAGAAGTTGTTGCTATGGTGAAAATTATAAATAAATGGTACATTAACCATTTAAATCTACCAAGTTTGGCTTTTTGTAAAGGAATTTACTTATTTGGGATCAACGAATATCAAAGCTCTTGTTATATTTCGATTTCAAGAATGATTGAACAACCAAAATTGAAAGCGTGGCTTCCTCAGCACATCTTATCAGTAACAGTACGCCAGTGACAACCAAAATTTTAAAGTACAACAGGTATTTCATTTCTAATTATTACTATAAGGTATTTTTTAAGTTACTAACATTAGTATTAAGATTTTTTAATTTATAACTTGTCTTAAAGATTTTATAATAAACCTTGTTATTGTTTTCAATTTTACATTTATTACATTTGCAGTTTACTGGTTTTCCATAAAATAAGTTGGCGTCCGAGGTATTTTAACATTTATTTATAGGTTGAAGTTACATTTTTTTGTAAATCGAACATATCTAACCGCACACACACACACATTTTCTAATTAAAGCAAATCAAAGTTTAAGAACATGGCCCTTTTAATCACTGGCTGAGCTGAAGGCACAATCTTCTTTTTATTATTAGCAGTATAAGTAATATTAGGGGTGAAATTATTAACAACCGCTACACCCTATTATTAATTTTTTATTACATGTTTAATAACTAGCTAATTACAAACTGAAACTACTCCATAGGCGTTATTAATGCAACAGTCAAGTAAAATATACTTCGTGCATAGTTCCTTTGTTTCGATTATACTATACTGAGGATGCATCCAAACTTGTTGCAATAAAAGCTCATTTATTCCGTTAGCCAATATTGTCGACAAGTCACAATGCACTTAATATACTACTGTCAATAATTGCCGTGCTTTCTATATTATTAAAGATCTAGAACAGTAATAATCTTGTGCGTAATTTACACAATTGATAAAATTTTCTTATTGTGCAACGATGCAATGCTTGGAGCGTCTGTTCAATAAGGTTGGTGCATGAATAGCGATTTTTACTCATGTTAACCAATATTCATGTGGCCCTGGAAAATACATTAAATTTACTTGTTGGTCATAGATACAATTCTTTTGGACGTTTTTTCAACAAAATTAGTGCATAAATGACGAGTATAGTAGCACCAGGGAGAGGTGTCTCATGGCGGACTCGAGAATGGCGATACAATTATTACTGTGAAATGCATTTGTTTTCCTTTATCTTAGTGGGAAGTTCCCACTTAAAGAAAGACGGGTTATAATTTATACGTCTGCTATATATTTTAAATGCAGGACATAAAAACGTATGTCGATTATAAAGTCAAAGCGCATGACGCTGTCAGATGTTTTCTTGGCTATTTAACCTCAAATTATTCTTCGTATTTCGTTTCGTATAATCGCATCGTGTTTTGTAGTTATAATAATTTATCTCTCGCTTCGTAATTTATTAGTTTCCATTGCATTTGTAAACAACAGTTTTTTTCAAAACTATTATCATTAATATTCACTATTACGAGGTAAGTTTATAATGTAAAATATATTTCCAATTGGTTGAATGCATTTATTTATTTTGTAGCAAATAGTGCCATTAAAAGGTAAACCTTTGAAAAACCAATGTCTGTAATGTTAATGAATATACTGCATTATTTCGAGATGGAACGCGATAACGAGGGGGGGGGCAAGTTTACCCTTAACTTCCATTATCTAGGTACGCTAATAATTTTCACTATTTAAATTTATATTAAGTAATATTATATTGCAGCGAACTGCTGTCGCATGCGGAAGTTCCGAGAAAACCGTAACTCGGACAAAGGCAAGAATGGCTCTCGCTTTAAAATCTGGGAAATCGGCGCCGGATTCACCGCAAAAACATAGGCTGCGTTTGAAGTCGAAGTCAGAAGATGTCGACGAATATGTGAAAGACGTTTTGAAACGAAAAATGTACACCATGCATGCAAATGGTAAATAATTCAGAAATTATTGTTGAAATGGAGTTAATCACTGTTTAATTTTAGGCACTCATATTACTATTGAAAAACTCCAAACTGAACTTAAAGAAGATAAAATATTTACAGTAAAACGAGCTTGAAACAATTGTTACACAAAATTGGTTTTGAATTCAAAGTTGACGATGGAAGAAGGCGTTCAATGGAGCAAGTTCATATTGCTGGTGCTCGAACAACATTTTTACGAAAATATTTTGCTAATAAAAGTTGTGAAATTAGTTACGATCCTGCCTTTTTGGATGAGACGTGGATTTTTAGTCGAGGAAGCGTTCGAAAATTATGGCATGATAATGATTTGAAAAGCACAAAAAACAAACCGCTAGGAGAACGGAAACGGTTTGATAATTCTTGACAATGCCAGTTATCATTCTACATTAGAAGAAAAATTACCTTCAAGTAGTTGAAAGAAAGAAGATCTTCTTCAATTTTTAAGAAAACACAACATTCCTCATTCGAATGATATGCTGAAAGTGGAATTATTACAAATTGCCAAGGATTTACATGTTCCAAAAATATAGGCAATTGATAAAATCGCTCATCAATCAAATTTTACGTTTACCTCCGTATCACTGCTAATTCAACCCTATCGAGTTAATATGGGCAAATTGTAAACAGTATCACAACAAAAACGTTGATAGGCAGGGCTTCAGGGACGAGAATGTTTTATCGTTATGGAAGGATTCATTAAACCAAGTAACTGGAGAACTGTGGCAAAAGTGTATTTTACATACTGAGAAGGAAATGAGCCAGTGAAAAAAGAACTGAGGAAATGGTAAAACCTCTAGTAATCAATGTCGAGTGAAGATGATAGTGAAAGTGAAGATGATAGTGAAAGTGAAGGTGATGACTTTTAATTGTAAGATGTCCAATATTTGAATTTAAAGCAAAACTTAGAATCTTAGTTACTTTATAACATACCTCTGTAGCTGTACTTAGGTTTACATTCGTTTATATGTATATATATATATATATATATATATATATATATATATATATATATATATAATATATATATATATATATATATATATATATATATATATATATATATATATATATTATATATATATATATATATAAATATATATGTATATATTGACAAACTGTAAACTGAGATTTTAAAATCGGTTATATTATTAACTAATAATAACTCTCATTTTTAACATCCAATACAGTGTATTTATTTATGACAAAATCAGTTGTTTATAAGTGGCTTCGATAACCAAATTACAGTCTTGACTCTTTTGACGCAGTGAGGTCTGTCGGTTAAAAACGATCCTCTGCAATTAACCAAACTTTTCGCACTTCATTCGGGCACTGCCTACTGCTAGCTAATCCGTCTTTTATTGAAAATTATTGATATAATTAATTTGTAAAACAGATCCAAAACGAAATTTTCTGGACCCGGTCTCGGTTCTGATAATCGTTTACAGTTGTACAATATATTTTTATCATATGACTACATACACTCGGTGGACTTTACATGCCAGAATAAGTGCGAACAGACCTTAAACGAAATTCGACTTTATTTATACGAGTGGACGGGGATTTTTAAGAACTTTAGGATGCTAAATCCCGAGATATTCGAACAATAATTTTATTTAAATTTGACAGCGCTGATTAAATTTGAAAATAACCTAGAAACATTGACGCTGTTTTGTTGGTATTCAAAATTACTAACTATATGAACCAATAACGACATACGTTTTTAAAATCTTAAACCATGCTTTACTAAAAGATGAGTCATAAGACACCTCTCGCCGGCCCAACTTTATTATGCTCAGCCAAAACTCATTTGGTCACAAAAAATACAATACTTTGGGACGATTTTCCAATTAAATTGGTGATTAAGTAACTATTTTGACATTTCTTGGCCAAAATCCATATGCTATGGGATGCTTTTCCAACAAAATTGGTATATAAATATCAATTTTGACATCTCTTGGTCAAAATCCGCATAGTAACAGATAATGCATAACATTTATCTATTGGGCAGCGAGGCAATGCTTTGGGATGTCTTTCCAACTAAATTGAAGCATAAATATGGATTTTGACATTTCTTGGTCAAAATGCACATGATTACGAAAATGCAATAAATTTACTTATTGGATATCGATACAATACTTTCGAACTTTTGTAAACAAAATGGGTTCATGAATAACAATTTTGACATCTAGTAAACATTCACGTTCCCACGCAAAATTGGTGCACTAATAACAATTTTACAATATCGTAGTCAAAATCATTGTGATCAAGGAAAATGCTTTCAATTAACTTATTGGGCAACGAGAATTTTTGACGTGTTTCTAAGAAAACTGGCTCATAAATAACGATTTTGACATCTCTTGGTCAAAATCCATAAGGTTACGGAAAATGCATTAAATTTAATTATTAGGAATCGATACAACACCTTGGGACGTTTGTGCAAAAAATAACAATTGCCATCTCTTAGTAAAAATTCATATGTTCACAAAAAATGAATAAAATTTACGCATTGGGCATCAATGCAATGCATTAGTACGTTTTGTGCAAAAAAATTGAAGCATAAGTAATGATTTTGGCATCTCTTAGTCAAAACCTACCTGGTTACGAAAAATATATTAAGTTCACTTACTGGGCAATGAGGCTGTTTCTGGACGATTTTCCTATTAAACTGGCGCATAAATAACGATTTTGACATTTAATGGCCAAAATCCACATGGTCTCGGAAAATACAACAAATTTGCCCATTGTACATCGACACAAAGCTTTGGGACGTGTGCTCAACAAAATTGGTGCATAAATCACGGTTTTGACATCTTTTAGTTAAAATTCATACGGCCAAAAAAAATCGTAAAATTTACCTTTGGGATGCTTTTCACAAAAATTGGTGTTTAAATAAGGTTTTGCATCTTTTGCTCAAGATCCATATGGTCACGAAAAATGCATAGCATTTACTAACTGAGCATCGATGCAATAGTTTGGGACGTTTCTCCAACGAATTTGATGCATAAATAACGATTCTGATATCACTTGGTGAAAATCTTTATGAACACAAAAAAATGCATAATAGATATTTATGTATTAAGGGCATAATCAGAAGATTATGGCTCGAGGGAATGTTAGAGAGCCATAATCTACAATTATGCCCGTGGTACATACAATGTTTTATTTTATTTTGCAACATGAAACTGGAACAAAATATTAAAAAGATTCAGTATTTTCGCCAAGTTTTTAAATGCAAATGCAATGAAATAAATTCGACAGTAGGCTAATTTGTTGTTACTAAGATACTGTGATATTGCTATTATATATCATGTCATGTGTTTGCTGTCAATCATGCTGCTTAGCATCAATGACATTTCCGTGCTATAAAGACCACATTACTCCCGCATTTGGAGGCGTATAAAGAACATTATGGTGGCAAAATAAAATAAAATAATTTTATTGGGCATCTATCCCGTTACCTTGTGACGTTTTTATATAAATTTATACATAATTATGTTATTTCCACTCTGAGTAAGTTATTAAATAACTTTTAATCTAGTATCGTGTCTTAGAAGATTTGATAAATCTTGCTCAGGATAGGAATATTATTTAATATCAATTTTTGTAAATAAAGCTCCGTATAAAGCATTAAATTATGCGTAACGTCTACAATATTTGTTTTGAAAAATCTGGAACTGTGGCAGGATCTGTAACAAAATACACACAAATTTAGAATTTAAAGTTTCTACAACGTTCTCTAAATATGTAGCGTTGAGAACTTTGTAGAAACTTTAGATTCTAAATTTCCGACAATCAAATTTACCTATGAGATAGAGGAAAATGACAGTTTCCCGTTCCTTGATACTCTGGTAACAAGAAATGATAGTAAACTAGATATTTATCGTAAGGAAACTAGCACTAAAAGATTCATAACCAATGACTCAAATCACTGTAGGTAGCATAAACTCGCGGCTTTTAACTTTTTGGTTCATAGATTGCTTAATTTTCCTCTTTCAGTTCAAAATTATAATAAAGGATTGCGCACTATTGCAGGAATTGCTGCATACAATGGGTTTTCAGATCAAGTGGTTATGAATATAGTTAATAGAAACAAAGCATGTAAAGTTACCAAACTATCCTGCTTATACAAAAGGTCTACCTAAAATCTTTTCCAAAATTAATTTGAAAACAGTCGCTACTTCAGATAATAGCTTGCAAACTCTTTTAGGCAACCCAAAAGATAGAGTGGATAAGCAGGATAGGTCCGGAATTTATAAGATTAATTGTAAAAATTGTGAACAAATATATGTGGGGCAAACTAAACGACCTATCAAAATTCGCTTTAAAGAACATTTAGCTCATATAAAATACAAACGTTGGGACAAGTCTGCCGTAGCCCTACATATGTTTAATAAAAATGATGTAGTAGATGAGGTATCATTAATCAAACATGTTAGTAATAAGCACGAACTAGATTGTTATGAATGTTTAGAGATCTTCAAAAACAAACAAATTCTAATGAATAATGATGATCAAGGACCTTTAGGCTACTCTGAACTCATTAAACTTTCATAACTTTCACTTTCACTTTCACCAGATTAGCTACGAAGCGTTACTCGCTGATGGTACACAGAAATTTTCTTTAGTCAGCCCTAGTCGACCGCTGATGATGATAGCGTAGCTATCGAAACGCGTTCGGTGTTTTTTAATTTTGTGTGGTACCTGGGTGTATTTTGTTTGTTAATATTTGTTTTACTTATACACACAATGTGCAATAAAGGTCTTGCAATAATCTTTTAAATATCTACATAAATTGCATACGTAATATATCATAAATATATATATATATATATATATATATATATATATATATATATATATACACACACACACACACACACAATATATATATATATATATATATATATATATATATATATATATATATACAATTAACGTATTAGTTAAGCATAAAGTAAGGAATCAAAATCAAAAATTCGCTTATAATAATTATTAAAGGAAAGTAAAATTTTGTCCACTTCCTGAAGTGTACCGTAAAACTAAACATGACAAAAAAACGCATGATGCACACAAATAATTGCATGTAAAGTTCCGCCATTCTTTCAAATAAAATATTCTATTAATATTACAAGCAAAATCCAATTGTAAGTAAAATCTTAAGTAGCAAATACAAAGGATTATTGAGTCAGGTAACAGAGCAGTAAAAGGGGGCGTAGAATAACCGAAAAATGGTTGACCCTACACCACATGTGGTTCAAATTGAATGGTGCCACAACGATAGTGGTGTCACTTAAACGTTTAACTTATCCTTTGCTATTGAAGCGCCGTCTTCATATCTACTAAAATCACAATGTAATCGTATATATGGTCCAAGTGGCGCCATGGTAAAACTTCGCGTACAGGATCCCGAGACTCCCTGGATACCATATACCGGAGGAAACGTTCTGGCACCACGAAATGGTGCCACTACGTATGTTGGTGTCACAACGACCATATATGCTCTTCTCAGTTTCCAGTTGAACCGATTACACACACACGCACACACGCACGCGCGCACATGCGCACGCGCGCATGCGCGCACGCGCGCACGCGCACACGCGCGCACGCACACACGCGCACACGCGCACACGCGCACGCGCGCACACGCGCACACGCGCACACGCGCACACGCGCGCACGCGCGCACGCGCACACGCGCACACGCGCACACGCGCACACGCGCACACGCGCACACGCGCACGCGCACGCGCACGCGCACGCGCGCACACGCGCACACGACACGCCACACGCACACACGCACACACGCACACACACCACACACACACGCACACACACGCACACGCACCACACCACACGCACACGCACACGCACACGCACACACGCACACACGCACACACGCACACACACACACACACGCACACACACGCACATTCGCATTCTACTGACACTCAATCGCATTTCCACCACACTAGTTTGTAGTCACATTCACACACACACAGAGTCATTCTTCACACACACACACGCACACTATGAAAACTTTTATACCATTCTAAGATTCAGCTTTCAAACCTTGAACGCCATTTCTCGAAAATCAGTGATTTGTCAAACCACCTAGGATGATAATCTCCGTCGACTTAGTTCCAGTATCTATCACTATTGGAAAAGCTACCTCTTAATGTAAAGATTCTTCCTCTCAAAACGGAGGTGAATTTAAGCGATTCTAAGTTCAGCTTTTTCTATAATATCGAGGAACTAGTCCTATCAGTATCTAGACCTACGGGTCAGTATTTGCTCAAAAATTGTACCCTAGGATGACAATCTCCGTTCGACTATATTCCAGGATATGCCCTATCGTAACTAAACTTGGAACCCCTCACGAGCTGATTCTATCTTTAGATTTCTAAGATAATACCTCTTGAAAGTAGGTGAATTTAAGCTTGGAAATTGTCCAGCTTTTTCTATAAGCCTAGTTCAGAACTTAGTCCTATCAGCTATCGATGAATGACCTACTTTCAGACTTGTTTTCTAAAACGGTTCCCCTTGTACTAGGATACAACGGTTCATGTGTCTTAGGAATACCGGATCCGGCCCTTTAAAACCGTTGAGCAGAGTAAACTGTTACGCACGTCACGAGTACTGATTCTACCTTGAAGAATAGGTGAGCGATCTTGAAAACCGTACTTAGATCGTTAGACAATATGAATGACCTTGAGGAATATGACTTCGATGCGGGGCCAATGTACGAGGACCTCGACCTTGAGCAAATTTAGCACTTAAACAGCTACGATAAGAAATGAGCTGATTAGTACATAGTATATCTACTGGGGAATACGGTTCACCATATGTCTTGGGAAACGGTTATGTGTCTTTCGGATACACCGGATCCATAGCACTACTTTATTTAAACTTACAGAGGTAATACTGCTTGAATTGCACGTAATGTACGATTACCTCTATAAATCAATAGGTGAGCGATCTTGAAAACCGTTTAATATTAGAGCGATAGATTTAATATGCATTGCACTAAAGGTCTAATATAATGGTCGTATTTACGGGGAAATGTGCAGTTACATGTGTTTACCTTGAGAAAAATACACTGGATATTTTACTACATATTAAGAAATCTGGTGGATTAGTTACATAGTATATCTACTAGGATTATCAGCTGTTTACTACAGTTAATGCCAGCGATACCGGATATCCATCGAAACATTCTGCCATAGCACTACTTTATTTGCAATGTTACAAAATTACTGGTTTTATCTAACTATAAAATTAAGAAAGAATTATGCAAAACCGCTATAAATCAAGTATGTGAGCGTCAAAATGAAAATTAAACATTGAAATGAATTCGACTAATTTATTATACGTGTTGCATTGTATCAAAATTACAAGGTCTAATGATAATGGTTATTACTTTACTGACATTTAGTACCAGAATATCGACATGTGTTTATTGACCGAAAAACATTTTACATGAATATTTTATCAAAAGTTTATTCAAGAAATCTGGTTGATTAGTTAATGGCACAATAGGATTTATTTCAACTTCTATTAAAATTTCATAAACGTTACATAGATATTGATACAATATCCATGAAATAGATGTCTTGTAACACCTGCACATTTGTTAGCGTAATGCACGGCCTATGATCTACTGTTCGTTTTATCAAACTTTAAAGGAAAAAGTAATAAAACGAAAATAAGAGAAATCTAATTGCAGGACATCGGCATGACCACAAGTTTGGCGTCAAAATGAAAATTAAAAACATTGAAATGAATTCCCGACTTTTTTATTATACGTGTTGTATTAGTATCAAAATTACAAGTGAATGATAGAAGTTACACTTACTTACTTACATTTAGTACCAGAATATCGACAATGATTGACCGAAAAACACCGCTTTTTACAGAATTTTTATCAAAAGTTTATTCCAAGTTTCTGGTGAAGTTAGGCACAAAAATTTATTTCAACTTCTATTAAAATTTCATAAACGTACATAGATATTGA
Organism: Vesta saturnalis; assembly: GCA_036346205.1. Lineage (NCBI taxonomy): Eukaryota > Metazoa > Arthropoda > Insecta > Coleoptera > Lampyridae > Vesta > Vesta saturnalis. The sequence continues at coordinate 3,897,010 of JARFJB010002109.1, forward strand.
TAAATAGATGAAATAGATGTTTGTAACACCTCACACGATGAGCGTAAGCCGCGGCCTATGATCTACTGTTCGTTTTGCAAAAAACTTTAAAGGAAAAAGTAATAAAACGAAAAATAAAGAGAAATCTAACAGCGGACATCGGTATGACCACCAGTTTGCCAGTTTACATAAATAAAAGCTTAACTCCGCAAACAAGGCATCTGCTGGGCAAGGCTCTCTCATTTAAAAGAGATTTTACACATAAGCACTTGTAGACCCACAATGGAACATGTATTTAAGAAAGAATGAATATTCTCCAATTAGGTTAATAAATTCCGAAGATGACCTAAATTTATTATCACGAAATGGAGATACAAATGCTAATCAATAATCTTAAGTGTACCATTTCAAGTATTGTCAAAATATAACAATAAATTTTGTTTATCGTAAATGTATTCACTGTAATTTTCAATTTATTATCTTAATTTATTTTTGAAATGAAAAATGTTTATTTAGTATGAGTTATATGTATCATTAGCAAGTGTTAGAACTTTTATTTGAAGGTTTTGGGTAACTTTATTATTATCTTTTTATATGAACAGTTTTTTATTGATTGTCGAATTATATGTAGCATCAAAATATATATTTGAAGTCCTTATATCATTACTATTTATTACCATCAAATGGGATACAAATGGTAATCAATATTGTACCGGGTGAGTCGTTAAGGAAAGACACCGACTATATCCCAGAAACCGCTTGTTACGACTTCCAAAAAAAAAAATATTGCTGAAATTTTAGCGATTTTCTTCAAAATATTAAATAGAATGGTATGTTTTTAATATCTAAGTCAGCAAAGCATAAAATTTCGCCTATACTCTGAAAATTTAAAGTCGATATCTTTGTTGGTTTCAATTTTATATCTACTTTAAGTTCAGATCCATGGTAATGACTTTGTAGTGCCACGATCATCCAATAACACTACCAGACCAACAATGCATAATGACGATTTATCCATAGAAACATTAATCTTATCAATGTCAGTGTCAAGGAAATATTATCCTGTAATTTCTGGGTGTATTGTGATACGAGTTTCTTTGGCTTATTGCCACATTCTTTTTGCCAACAATGCCCTCTAACTAGGAAGAATATGATATGCTTGCAGTATATTTCGAGTGCATGTAGAATTCTGCTGTTGGCGGCATTACGAAAAGAGACTTTTTACTCGATTATCACGATTGAGAGCTATAGGAACAATTCATCCCCCAGTTACTCACAGAGAACGCAGATCCCGAACGAAAGAAAATGTTATAAACGTTCTAGCATATATCGAAATTAATCCACATAGTAGCACAAGAGCAATAGCTCATGACTTGGGTCTAACACAAACTACTGTTCAGCGTATTATGAAAGAACATAAGTAAGTTTTAAATAAAAGTTAGCTATTAAAAGTAGTAAAGTTATAACTATTAAAAAACCATAACTTCAATTTTAATCTAGATTACATCCATACCATGTAGTCCTTCATCAATCACTGACTACAGCTGATTATGAGCAACGTTTAGACTACTGCTATTGGCTGTCGAATATGCTCATAGATAATCAACATCTGTTATCGCAAATATTTTGGACTGATGAGGCTACATTCCGCAGTGGAGTAAATCGTCATAACATGCATTATTGGTCCAGAACCAATCCTCGTTAGATGCAAGAAATTCAACATCAGGGCTGGTGGAGCGTCAATGTTTGGTGCGGTATTTTAGGAGGTCGAATTATTGGTCCTCACATTTTTGACGCACCACTTAATGGTGAAACGTACCTTAATTTCTTGCGGAACGATTTGCCGTTACTTTTAGAAGATGTGCCGTTGCTTACTAGGCAGCGGATGTTTTTCCACCATGACGGCTGTCCGGCACATTTTTCAGTACGCGTTCGTCAATTTTTGAGTAACACTTTTCCTGATACATGGATAGGAAGAGGGAGATTACATTTCCTTATTCATTCTTAACTTTAACAGCTTAATAACCATTACCATTGTTACCTTCTAGGTCCCCCGATCTAACTTGTTTAGATTTTTATTTTTGGGGAAGAATAAAGGACCTTGTTTTTACAACCAGGCCAACTACGCCTGAAAATATGGTAATTAGGATAAGAAATTCCATTCGCACCCTCTCCATAGCGGATATTCTCCACAACGGAGAGAGAAACCGCTGTTTTGTCAACGCAACAGAGGTTGCAGCTGTGTATTGATAATGATGGCAGACAATTTGAGCATTTAGGTCGCCACTGAGTAATGGCGTACTACTCATCTCTAGTTAATTTTCGATGGTCCACCTGGTGTAATTATTAACCAACGGTAATAAACTAACCCCAGAAACTCGATGATAATAACTGTCAGTATTATCGAATTTCTGGTGTTAACTCTCGGGGCAGGGTTAACCCGTGTTTATAAAAGCTGACCTAAGTAATAAACTATTATGTCAAAAAACTTTGCGTTTTATTGTTTTTGTATTTAAATTTAAAGTAGGTATAAAATTGAAACCAACAGAGATATCGACTTGAAATTTTCAGGGTATAGGCGAAATTTTATACTCTTTCTGACTGTAATATAAAAAACATAGCATTCTATTTAATATTTTGAAGAAAATCGCTAAAAATTCAGCAATATTTGGAAAGCGCCCTCTAGCGGTTTGTTCGTTAATCAAACTTAACTTTTTAATACATCAACGAATAGCGCAAGAAAACACCTTTCCAACGAAATATTACTTCTTAAGATTCGATGACTGGTTCCGAAGATAATTACGTGTTTGTCTGACAACTTTCGCAGCTCCCCTACGGAAAATCTGTGAAGTTAGAGAAAAACTTCTTATACAAAAAATGAGTAAAATTGTCCCAAAAATACAACTACGATATTTCCAATATATTTTTTCCTTAAGTTTCTGTTACTTATTAGACATTTTTTAATTTACTACAGCAGTTACGCCACCTAGCGGTCTATTTACAAACTTTAAAATTATTTCCAGCATTTTATCTTGGCCACATTTACTGAAGAATTATTTTTTTTGGAAGTCGTAACATAAGCGGTTACTGGGATAGAGCCGGCGTGCTTCCTTAATGACTCACCCGGTACATAACAATTTACAATTTGTCCCTTCATCTTAATTTTGTGTCATTTGTTTACATCAACAAATTCTTTGTTATTATCCGCTTGTTCGTAGCATTAGGAGCAAGTGAGGACAAGTATTTAAATATTTTAGGAAACAGTTATGGTACGATTGCTCTTACTGAAACCGGTAATTTACCGAATGAATGTCTGTAATCGCTTCTGTAAAATGGTTAGCATGCCTAACCTACTTTGCACCCACCAAATAGTGATTAGTACATATTATTTTACACTAAGTTGGATGAAATTGAAGAACTCTATGACTCATGTGTTACGCTTTTAAGAGATTTTAATATACCGAACCTTCAACGTTCATGCAAAACTGTCAGAATATTATAAATTTTAAATCTACTTATAACTTATCATCGATCCAGAAGAGATTGGTAAATATGGTGCACCAGTCAGTTTCGTACAATACATAAAGTAAATGTAATAGAAGTTATATATGTAGTGCAAAAAGATAGTAATAGTATATCCTCACAATACTACAGATTTAAATATTTGCAAAAGAAAATTAATGATGACCTATACCCAACGTACGCCGATTATGTTGCAAATATTGAGGTTGGAACGAAAAATAATATTATAAAAATAGTCATAAGTATCTGGTGTGGAACAACATATGACCTTCCAACCTACAAGGTTGAAAGTAAAAGAAATGAAATAATTAGGCAACATTGTAAAAACGAAAACAATAATCTACATCAGATGGACGTTTATAGCTTTGTCAGGTAGACGTTAATAGACTGTATATATATATATATATGTGTGTGTGTGTGTGTGTGTGTGTGTGTGTGTGTGTGTGTGTGTGTGTGTGTGTGTGTGTGTGTGTGTGTGTGTGTGTGTGTCGTGCGTGCGTGCGTGCGTGCGTGCGTGCGTGCGTGCGTGCGTGCGTGCGTGCGTGCGTGCGTGTGCGTGCTGCGTGCGCGCGATGCGGTGCGCGTGCGCGTTGGTGTGTGTTGTGCTGCGCGAGCGCGAACTCGAGCGTGAGCGTGCGTGGTGCGTGTGCGTGGCGTGTGCGTGTGCTGTGCGTGTGCGTGTCGTGTGCGTGTGCGTGTGCGTGTGCGTGTGCGTGTGCGTGTGCGTGTGCGTGTGCGTGTGCGTGTGCGTGTGCGTGTGCGTGTGCGTGTGCGTGTGCGTGTGAGTGTGCGTGTGCGTGTGTGTGTGTGTTTTCTCAGGGAAAGCATGGACAGTGGCAAAGTCTATTTTGAAACACTTGAAGGATAATGATGTTGATTTATCACAAATGAGCGTAATTGGCTGTGATTCCAATGGTTTAAACACTGATCCCAAAGGTGGTGCAATTTGTCTTATACAACTTGACCAGGAGAAATTCATGCAATGGTTAATATTACAATTGCATGCAAATTAGTTACCATTACGTCACTTACTAACACATTTAGATGGAGAAACTATAGGACCAGAGGCGTTTTCAGACCCTATCGGTAAACAACTAAAAGTTATTTATAGTAAATTTTGAACCTATAGATTCAATATTTCCAGTAGTTGATGATAAATGTGATCTAAGCACAGATCAAAAGTATCTCTTTGATATGTTGACAGCAGTTACAGAAGGTACTTATTCTACTGACTTAGCAAACAAATATCCAGGACACATGTCACATTCACGGTAGCTCATAACAGCAAACAGGATATTATGTTTGCATCTTTCTATTGAAAGTCCTAGTGAAATACTTAAAGTACTGGCCACTTTTGTGGTAAAGGTTTATTGCCCTATGAAGCCATATATGTTATGAGTACTACTGAAAAAAGTCGTTACTTAAGTGACAATAGTTGAACCCGTAACTCAGAGTAATGCTTATTTTGCGCACCCGGAAAACATCATACTATGCATGTTAAGTGATAAAAGAAGAATCATTACAGAGTTGGGATACCGCAGGGTTTTAAACGCTCGAACTCGTCAACTCAAGTACACCATCCGTTCCTTTTCAATTCCACCATTAAAATTCGAGGAGACCAAGAACTATGAAGACTTTATTGACAGGAACTCAGTAAATTTGAGGAGCCACCAATTTTGGCAAAATTTGACAATGAAGGGCTGCATTATTTTGTATCCAGTGGTTTTACTTCAAGTTTTCCTTGTTATACACAAGCTCTGGAATGTTGTGTGAAGCTTGTAACGGAAGCTTCAGAGGCTGTCTGCGGAGTTGAAGCCAAAGATGGATTCATAAGAAGTCGTATAGTTTCAAGAAAGAAGATGCCATGTTTTGAGACCAAATACCAGTTCAATCTTGAGTAAAACTTTTTATTTTTGTTACTTTATATTTGCCTAATAAAGTAAGAGTTTTTGCGTATTGTAATTATTTTTTCTACACCAAAACCAATTCCTCAAAAAGCTTTATACGGGAAAAATGTAATATAACTCAAATATTACATTTTATCATGGTTTTGGGGCACTTCAAAGATTCATTTTACATTTTTTTACATAAATATATCTTCAAAACTTGTAAATCAGTATTCCATTGAAACACTTTGAATATTTAACATCCTTAAAATTTATCAAAAAATTGAGAGTTTTTATGAATTTTTCAACTTTTAAGTGCACTGACCTCAAGTTATTTTCTTATTTTAATGAAATTTAAGTGGTGGTTTCAGCTTGGCAAAAGGCAGCTTTTTTGGACTATTAATTAATTTTCTAAAAATAATTTTTTTCACTCTACCCTAGTATTCATAGTATTTATGTCTGTGCATGAGTTTTAAACGTCATTCTGATATAGATTACTGTTTTTGTTTTTACAATGTTGCCTGTTTTCGTTATGAACGTATAAAAAAGAGGTTGCATAGTTATCCTATACAAAATTGAAATTAAAGTTATTTCATTTCCTTTAATTTAAGTTAGCATCTACATGTCCATTAACCCCTGTGTGTCATGAAGTTTGACATAGATTATTGTTTTTGCGTATACAATGTTGCCTATTTTTGTAATGAGCTGCTTATAAAGGATGTTGCATAGTTATCCTAGAAAAATGTTATTAAAATTATTTCATTTTTATTAATTCGCACATATGTAGGTATAGAAGGTTATGCAATCGACTTTTTTTCACTATCGCTAAATCTACTTATCAGCTCATTTTACAACCTTTGGCCAAGTTTCGCCAAGATCTGCCATCATGTCTGCAAAGTTTCATAAGAGTTTGTTAAATTTCATGCTTTGTGTTTTAATGTAAGATTTACCCTTTGAATTTACTTTATTTACTTTATTTTTTAGGTGTGTTTGTATTTAATTTTCCCCATTATTCAATTCTATTGGATGGAGCCGTGGTAGTTAGAGCGACATCCATTTCAAACTTATTTAGCACTTTTACAGGGATCTTGCAATTTTAATCTCTTCGATGCAATTTGGTCTAAAGATCACAATATAGTCAAAACTAGTCACATTAAGTAATGTCCTAATAAACAAGTAATTTTACATTACTTAAATATTACGAAATTTAAAACAAATGCTTCTATGAGAGTTATCAATTTTTATTTGATGAAAATTGTAAAATTTAAAGTTTTTTTAATAGTTTACCCTTCTGTCAAATTTGGATTCTTTATAATTACATTTTGATCGTTTCTACACGGTGTACAATCTCGCAGTATTTGAGATTATATAATTAATCTTAGAAAGTGACTTGTACAGATGCAGCTAAATAACGATATGTTACTTGCGTACTTGACTAATGAACTTTCGATTTAAGAGTGATTTAATCATAGGAAGGTTATAAAAACATTTTCTATGCTAACTTTTACACTATTTACACACTTACGTATTCAAACAAAACCTAATTTCATATTTAAGCTTAATAGATATACAATTTACTTAAACGTATCCTTGCCTAATATTTTGCCATTCCGCCAGTGTCTCGAAGTATACTGTTGTTGAGCTTCTGTTTCTGGTGTTAATTTGATGGGTAATTCCAGTGGCGCTTAAATGCCATTTTTTTAATACTTTCCATCTTTGCTAACGCGTCATCTTCTTACAGTTTTTTTTCGTCCACTTTCTATACCATCTCGTATATTACATGTTTCAATATTTTTTCCTTTGAACTAATGTTTAAATTCTTCTTTCGTATCTTCTGATTTATCTTCTAAATTAATTCCTTATGACTCATAGATGAGGACTCTAGCGTCTCATAACTTTTACAACTGATTCTCTTGTTCCGTTGCATCAATTCCATGCATAGGGTATCTTCTGTTATCGTTGATACTTTACTTTATGAATTGTCGAGACCGTTTTACCGATACCTTCTTTCCGGCCCTGTTGTGGAACACCGACTTATTGCAATTCCCAACACTTGGGCACTTATTCGTCTTATAATCTGAAAACCATTCCGGTTACTGCTTGATGTTTCTTACTTTTATTTCTTACTCACACACTTGCAGCTGCAAGTAATACTTCATGATCTTTAGTTTCCTATATTGTCATTTTCTCTGATAGTAGCCGTATTAGACGTCATTTTAACAAAATTTAAACTTCATCGGTTTGGCTCTAAAATTGATCATGTTGGTGGAACATCCTTGATTCAGGTAAAGTTTTTGAATCGGCTCACACACATAGATATAACTATTTCTTGATTTAGATTGCGTTTCTGAAAATTCAAACCAATGAAGTTTTATTCGACGGTAATATGACAACACCTCGATAAATAGTCGACTATTTTTATTACATCTAAATTTCTAGTGTACTTTAAAATCAATTTGTGGAGACGTAATCTTGGCATTAATAATCTGTCCGAGAGCTTTAGCTCGACGGCTTCAATCTTTAATTATTAATGCCCAAACTATGTCGAGACAAATTGTAAAATACACGAAAAATTTAGTAGCAATAAAAATAGTAACTAATTTATCGAGGTCGTGTTATATTTAATAAGACTTATCTCCTGAGCCAACAACATGTCTATGTGTATAAGGAAAAAACACAGGGAAAGGATATTGTATAAACTAATAAAATAATAAGTAAATACTTATTTATTAAACAACAACTAATACTAACAATCAATATTACATTAGTCCTCTATTTACAATTAAAAATACAGTTATTACTTGTTAAAAAATTGAAATTTTCGGCTGGATTCTTTGTTGTTGAATACCGTCCTGTCGGTGGCAATTGAGCATGGTGATAAAAATAGTCGATTATTTAGCACGAAGGTGGATAGTCATTTTATTCTATTTTCATTGGTCACATCAAAGCAGTTTCCAAGCACGCGATTGGTCAAAAATTCAAATTTGACAGACAAGGGAAATAATCTTAATTATACTTAAAATTATATGCTTATATTTGATCATCTTATGGTGATTAAGTGTTTATTGTACTGCAGTTAATACATCACAAACAGTTACTATTATACCTTTCCAGAGCTTCCAATTCAAATTTTGGTCATACTTCGTTTTACTTATTATTGAATGTAATGATACACATATTTGAATTTGTTTTCAACTTTTAGTATAAGCGTTTCACAATCTCGGGTTACTTTATATATTTCGAATGTTAATGGCAACTTATTTCTTTAACGGGATTTCTGAAATGGATGTATTGATTTGGTCAGACGCGTTTCTCAAATAGAATTAGATTTCCTACATCGTTCCGAGGTTAAAATTGGATGAGCGAAGGGAAGCTTTGAATTTTGTAGTTTTATAACTGCATCACTCACTATGAGATTTGTCGAAGCTTCATTTATTAATGCAATTTACTTACATATACGTCCTTTATTCATGATTAACTAAGTATGCTCTGCCTTTTTATCTAAAACTACACTAACTTCTACTCCGTTTTACTTAACTGTCAGTAAGAGAACCATACGTAATAAATGGTGACTAATTTGTAAAGCAGCTTTGAAAACCAATATCGTTACATTCATTTCATCCATTAGGATAGCTGTGGTAAATTCTGTATTACTTTTGTTTTGCGTATCTTAGAAACAGTTATTTGCGTATGTTTACAGTTTTCTCTTTGTGTATCAGTACACAATTTGTACTATTTATTGTGTTACCTGGTTTGTGTAGGGTAAGTTTTGAAAGACAGCTGGTGTTAATTTGGTTATTTCAATAATTTCTTTTAGGTCATCGTGAATATATATTAACTGGCACATTGATAATCGGGTACTGACATTTGATACTGCAGTGAAGTCAATATTCTTTCGCTTTACGTAATTTATTCAAGTTAAGTTTTTCAAAAATTCTTTATTTAGATATAATTAAGAGCTACATTTCAAAGAGCTTGACTTGTATGACCACAAAATACCTTACAACTACGTTTACTATTGTTTAATTATAAATGTTTCATGCATGATATATCTAAGCTATATTCACAAAGATTTTATTGTGACACGCTTTTGGTTAAGCCTTATTTAAATTTTTAATAATTTAAACATAGGGTTGTTTGTATAACAACTGTAAAGTAAAATAGTGTTCACCGTCCTACCAAGACGAATTTTTGTGTTTTGCACACACACACACACACACACACACACACACACACACAGCATGCACGCACGCACGCACGCACCGGAACAACAAGGAATTTGATAAATAGTATTAGCTATGTTATTTTTCGAAAATTTTTTATATTTTAAATGCAATTATGTGATCAATCATTCAGCAAGGGTAGTTTTAGGAGTTGAAAATTCAAAATATTTTAAAATATCATGTTGGGTATCAAATTAAGGAGCGTTTCACACTGGATTCACAGGATAGTGCTAAGGGGGAGGAAATGGGGCGAAATGAGGATTATTGGGTTTATTGAGACCTGTAGCAAAAGCATCTTTGAAATTCAAATTAAATATGATTCTGGAAGTACGTTTAGGCGTTTGAAAACCATCCCTACATATGTATATGTATCATAACCTATGGTGTTTTCTAAACATTTTTTACTGTCACAGGGAAATTTGTTATAAATTTCTAAAATTAAACGTTTTCCTAAGTTTGATTCTACATCTAAATTTTTGTGCTGTCATATTAAAAGATATGACCTAAATTGTTCGAATGTTTATCTAAACCAGTACTTTTAGGTTTAATACGAATCGGATATATATATATATATATATATATATATATATATATATATATATATATATATATATACAGGGTGTTTCATTAAGGCTGGCCACCGGCCATATTTCAGAAACTAGTGGACATAAAAAGTGGAGAAAAAAAATTCATTATAAAAGTCGCCACGAGAAAATCCTGGAAATTATTTTTAAGTTCCGTAATTCATCGCAAGGGGGCGCAATTGAAAATTAAAAAATAAAATTATAAATTTCTCCGAAAATTCCCACATTAAGGCATACCTTTGGTAACATCGTTAGAAAGCTTAGACAATTCTGCATCATTTTGGTCTAAGGCTCATTGGCGTACCGACCTTAATAAGAGTGGGGAAGCTATTGAATGTGTAATCATTTAAATCGCTGTTATTTTTAAACGACTTACCCGATTGTAGTAAACCTAGGCTTGTTTAGAAGAAAAGGTAAGCACTTTTAACTGTCGCATCCATTGGTACGCGATAGCTCATAATAAAATTGTTAGAGGGCGCAATTTGTAATAATACCAGTATTTTGATTTTATTCAGAAAAATTAAATCATACGGTATAATTATGACATCATAAGCGGAAAGTAGCTTAAATTTGTAACAAAAACGTAAATAACGCAATTTGATATCTTTATTTGTTCCAGAGTTATGGCGAAAAGAAGACTTTTTAACCGTTTAATTTAATAATTGATTGTTGCTATGGTTTCTTAAGGTGTATAGGTTGGATTAGTAATGAGGAATCTGCATTTATCATAGTCTGTGCCTCCCTTCACACTCTATCTAGGCTTAGGACTAGTCCAAACTAAGCAAATTGCAAAATTTGGAGCGTGTTTAGAGGCCAACGGGCCATAACAACGATATCAAAGTAATGATTGATTTTTGTTTAAGAAACTTTTCAATAGAATGGTACAAAATCATGAACAACTGTTAAAAACTAGTGAAAATCTATAAATGTTCAAATTGACGGCCGTTTTGTAAAAAACAACTACTAATTCTTCTTCTGTACGTTTATAACATCATATAAAACTTCTAAGGCATAATTCTAATGTGGTGTGTTTTAAAATAATAATCTAATTTGCTGCGGAACAAAGTCGGCTCGTTTCCATGGAGGTAAATAAATTGAAAAAGTTGTCAACTTACTTAATTTTGATTGATGTTGTGTTGTAAAAATTTTTCCTTCATTAGTTTTGGGTTTCATTGTACCTTATCAGAAATTAGTGCTATCCTTCAAAATGTCGTATACCAATGCCGAGGCTTACGACATGCTTGCCGTGTATTATGAATGTTTTCAAAATGCAGCTATTGCGGAACGACAATACGCTATCAGATATCCTGATCAAAGGCACTACACTAGAAAAGTGTTTCGGCGAATGGCAACACGTTTAAGACAAACAGGAAATGTACGACGTATTCCACTTCCTGTCAGAAGACGTCGCATAAGAAATGAAGACAATAGTATTAATGTTCTTGCGTACGTAGAATCGGAGCCTCACGTAAGCATCAGGAGATTTCCACAGAACTAGGTGTAAGTGTTGCTTCTGTGTTCAGAATTTTAAGGATTTTAAGCTGCATCCTTATCATCTAGTTTTACACCAGGCTTTATCAGACACTGATTTTGACAGGCGGCTTGACTATTGCTATTGGCTGAGAGACATGTGTAGTGAAAATCTTCGATTCCTTTCCAAAGTTTTATGGACAGATGAGGCTACTTTTACTAGCTGCGGCAGAGTTAATTTGCACAATATGCATTATTGGTCGCAAACAAATCCTCACTGGATGCGAGAAGTGGATCACCAAAACAGATGGAGTGTAAATTTGTGGTGTGGTGTTTTAGGTGACAGAATTATCGGACCATTTGTTTTCATGGACACCTAAATGGTGAATCTTATTTAAACTTTTACAAAATGACTTGCCCAATCTTTTAGAAGACATTCCCTTGACGTGAGAGCATCCCTGTGGTATCAACATGATGGATGTCCTTCACACTATTCCCGAAGAGTCCGTGATTTCTTAAATGTTAGATACCCAAATCGCTGGATGGGAAGGGGTAGTTTGTTTCCGTGGCCACCTAGATCCCCGGATTTAACTGTATTAGATTTCTACTTGTGGGGAAGAATAAAACATATTGTTTACGAAACGAGACCAACCACCGAGAGGACATGATTCACCGAATTGAAATTGCAATAAATTCGATTCCACGAGACGAAATCGAAACAGCTGTTTCCAGTACCAGAAGAAGAATTAATAGTTGTATTTTACAAAACGGCCGTCAATTTGAACATTTATAGC
>JARFJB010002109.1:3914467-3934467 GCA_036346205.1 Vesta saturnalis
GAAGCTCGAGCAGACCGCCCTCCCCCTTGGGGAGAGAATGAAATACGTTGCCTTTTCCTTCCCAACAGAGTAATAGTGTCTAAAAACTTAAGATCTGAGCCATTCATACCTACAACAGGACATGATCGTTCTTTTTTGGCGGACACAAGGCAACACTGAGATTTGTTAGCATTAAATTTAACTTATTATTGCTTCCCCATTCGAGAATATACGGAATGCCTTTGTTTATTGAATTTGCCGTTTCAGTTTTAATGCCTTGAGACATAGGAGGGATATTACCATTATGAGTAGATTGAAATGCACTACAATAAAGAGTGCTGTCGCCAACAAAGCAAAGGGCCGGATTAGTTGTTGAAGAAATAAGGCCATTTATATATAGCAGGAAAAGTGTAGCCGCTATAACTGATCCCAGTGGTACGCCCGGGTTAATGCTAACTTCTTTTGAAAAACAGCCACCAACTACAACACCAGTTGATTACCGTATCATTCAACCCAAATGCATTTGGCCAAACTTGGTCAAATGCCATTGAGATATCTAAAGCGACTTCAACTGTTTCACCGGATTGTATTATTCCAAACTTGGATCACAACGAAAGAGGATCACCTGTTCAACGACTCTGCCTAAACCCATATTGGGGGTCACTAAGGAGTTTGTTAATTTCAAGGAACGAGAGTAGCTACTGGTTGATGGCTTTTTCCGTAACTTTAGACAAAGTGGAAGTGATGGCAATTGGTCGGTAGTTCGAGGGATTGGTCTTATCGCCTTTTTCCGGAACGGGTTGAACATTTGATAACTTCCATGACGACAGAAATTCCCCAGAAGACATAAAGATCGAATAGAGCTTAGATAGGACTGGTACTAGCAACATTTCTATACGACAATAGCTGGGATACCGTCTGGACCTGTCGCCTCATTGAGATCAAACCTACTGATAATCGATTTTAGGAGCTTGTACCGAGAATTAATCGGTTTCTTGGCGTAGGAAGAAGATTTGACTAGGGGTACATCTTTTCCAGAATCATTAGACATGAGTTTGATGCAAATAAATCCACAAAAATATTGGCTTTGTCTACAGATGGGGGACGGGGGAATGAAGATCTACCAAAGTTTTTACTAATGGCTTTAGCTAGAGACAAAAATTTATGACTGCCCAAAGGAGATGTAGCATTTTCGTTCTTAAAACAATTTCTTAGCTTTAGTGATGACACTATTGCAAATACTTCTAGCACCAAAGTATTCTGTATGACTCTCGACCGTTTTATTAGGTTTCCATTTAATATAAGATTTTTTATTCAAAGATATTGCATCAGCGCAAATCTTATTGACTAAGGTTGGGATGTGAATGACCTATACGATTCTGTTTTTTGGGAATGTATAATTCCATGCCCATGAGGCAGACTTCAGATACTGAAAGAGCCATGTCCATAGAAGAGGACGACATAAAACAATATTCACGCTATGGAAAAGTTGCAAAACAAATCTCGTAAATCACCTCATCTAGCTGACTTAAAACACTACAAGGTTCTATTGGGTTGCGAACAACAGCGGAATTAGGGACAGTAGAAATTATTTCTATTAGACAATGATCAGATAGACCTAGAGAAAGTTTTATAAACAGGTGGGTTTGATGTAAGAGATCTAGAAGATGTGGAGTATGGCTAGTTATAAGGGATTCTTGTGGGTCAAGAAATCATTTGTGTGAGATGACATGAAATAGCAAATGTTTCTGCACTATGACAGAAGGTAGTCAATTCTCAAACTAAGGTAATTGAAGAAGTCTTAAAAGTTACTGTCGTTAGCAGACTTATAAATGCAACAGTAAAATTTCACAAATTTAGGACCAGAATGTTTAAACCAAATCACGTCGAAATTTTTATTTTCCAAGGACGAAATCCTCTTGCAAGCAATGCTGTCCTTGATATAGGCACATACTCCTCCTATATATCGAAAGTTAAAGTGAAGGTTGTATTGGGGATATTGCAAGTCGGGTGAATCGGATCTTTCAGAGGAGACTTGTGTTTCAGATAGAAACAAAATGCGTATTGGAATTCTTTACTATTGCACAGAGCACGAGTGCTCCGAAACGCGGTAAGAAATGGCCTGCTCGTAACACTAAAATTGTTACGACATTATTTACTACGGTACAGAGCACGAGTTCCTAAAATGCGTTCAAACGTGTGGTAAACAAGGGAAGGGGCATGTTTACGCCGAACCGCTTCAGTCACCAGTGCAATTTTGATTCACTAGTACACGTCTGAGCTCTAATCTTGTTGTAACTTGTTTGAAAAATCGACAGTTCGACAGTATACAGCCGTGCTTCAACTTAGAATAAAGGCAGTAACGCAGTGTCATAATACGCCATATTCGTCTATTCGATGTGATTCATAAACAACTTGCAATAGTTACGGCTTACTAAAGCGTTGTTATGGAAATGTGCAAAACTGAGGACGCAATACTCAAGTGTTTTGAAGTCAATACCAATGCCTTTCCTCAAAAATTCGCATAAAGAGAACTGATGACGTGCATAGTGATAGGTGTAACAAGTGGGTAATAGAATTCAGTTCCAAAACATCTACAAACTGGATTGCAAGATATACATACGTATCCGCCTGCCACAAGATACGAATATCGCAAAGTATGCAAGCGCCACAACAACTTTGATAAAGTCAAGGAAAGGAAACGAGACGATACTAAAATACGGAGCAAAGGCTGTGATGCAAACATAGACTTTCTGTTTAAGAAAATTAATAGTAATACAAGAAGAAATTATAAATATTTGATGATGGGATGAAATGGAATTATTAATATAAGTAACAATAAGTAAATTTTATAGCGCATATTATTATAGTAACAACTCTTACACAGATCGTTTTCAAACATACATATCGCGGTAATGTTTCGGAAACATTCAGTTATCTACGCTTGTCTTACGGAACGAGAGATACAATTCTGCAGTATTTCAACTTTAGCTAATACACAAGTAAACCCAACTGAGCGCCAAGTAAAGCATCTGTATAGCAACTGACGGTAGGTACCTAGTTCTAGTTTTTTTTAAGTGTAAAATTGACTCTACTCATCATTAGACAAATGCAAATTTTGGAGGACGAGACGAATCAGCCACTCTTGGAACTTTAAAGATAAAACAGGAGATATATAGCCAGCAAGGAATGTCAAAAATCGTAATCAAAGAGAATCCGATCATTGTTATCGTGTTAACGTTCATAATGATGCGAGCTCGTAAAGAGCAATTGTCGCGTGAAATTGTATTTGTTCATACAAGTACCTCCTGCGACCAAACAAATACATGTGTCACATTTTTGTTTAGTGCTTCCAAAATTGGAGCAATTCCGTTAGCATGCATTTTGCACACAACACATACAGAGACCAATTAATTACACTTTAGCTTTTAATTTACTGAAGGACAGTCTTGGAGAGGAAGGATTTGGTGGTGTTGGTTATCCAAACATATTCATATCCGATGATACTTTTGCCGTGAGAAATGCTTTACCGACTGTCCTCCCAAAACCACGTTTACTACTTTATATTTTTCACGACCCGCAGACTATCTGGCGATAGGTTTGGAATAAGAATCATCAGGTTCCAAAGCAATTAAAGATCTCTGAAGGCTTCGTTTAGAAGAGTTGTACATTCCACATGTGCAGAAGAAGTAGAAGAGTTGCAATCTAATTTATTAGCTAATCAGATTATTCAAGAATATGAGCAGCTACGAATCACCTGATTGCAATGTTTCAGCAGAAAGAGGAAAGGTGTTTATTTTATAGGAATAGGTCACAGCCCACCCTGATAACCGTTTACGATATTTACTTAAAGGTAAAATTTTTCTTAAAAAAATTTTCAGTTGTTAAAAAAATGCTAAAATTATGCTTTTTTAGTTACAAGAATAATTCGCCGCTCAATGGACATGTGAATGCTGTGCATTTAAAATCATGCTAGAGTCACAACACGTTTCAGAATACATCTGAACGTAATTTGATTGTGGTTATTTTATTTTATCTAAAATAAGGTATATTCTGTTAAAAATGGTATAGATGTAAAAAATATAATTAAAATGAAAATCATCGTTTTTATTTTCATTATACACTTGATTGGAATGTAGTTAATATGTAATATTGAAAAAATATGAAAATATGAAAATTGCACTTGCAGGAAGTGTTTAATTTTGTAATTTTTAACTAATGGCACTAATAACTCTCATTTTCACGTTTAATGCTACGAAACTAACATTTACGACAGTACGAACTTAAGAATTTTAATAAGTAACATTTTTAACCTCAATGCTTGACTTTACTAATTATCATTTGAAACTTTAAATGTTGGAAAACTATATTTTTGGAAGCATTCAATTTTTTGACGTGCAATGTTACCAAAATAATATTAATGTAAGTGCCATCCTAAATATGTTAATAAGTAACATACTTAACCTCAGTGTCTGACTTAACCAATCATCAATCTAAAATTTAAGTGTTGCCAAACTGTATTCTTGGAAGCATTCAACTTTTTGACGAACAATGTTACCAAAATGATATTAATGTAAGTGCTAACTTAAACATGTTATTAAGTAACATTCCTAATCTCAGTGTCTGACTTTACCAATTGTTAATCAACAATTTAAACGTTGCTAAACTATATTTTTGGAAGTATTCAACTTTTTGACGTACAATGTTACCAAAATTATATTAATTTATTTAGTATTTGATAAAAGATCATAACTTCAATCTTTAACAAACCATGAAACTAACTTTAGTTAATACTACTACTTATAGTTAATAACTTACTACTAATATTATTAACTACAGTTTCATTTTATCATTAACCGTTATTTACTTTCATCAAATACTAATAATAAGATTACGGTTCGTGATATTCTATGTTATAAAATTATATTAATGTAAGTGCCAACTTAAACATTTTATTAAGTAACATTCTTCAAGTTTAATGCTTCCAAACTAATATTTACAACAGTACCAACTTAAACATTTTAATAAGTAACATTTTTAACCTCAATGTCTGACTTTACTAATTATCATTTGAAACTTTAAATGTTGAAAAACTATATTTTTGGAAGCATTCAGCTTTTTGACGTGCAATGTTACCAAAATAATATTAATGTAAGTGCCATCCTAAACATGTTAATAAGTAACATAGTTAACCTCAGTGTCTGACTTGACCAATTGTCAATCAAAAATTTAAGTGTTGCCAAACTATATTTATGGAAGCATTCAGCTTTTTGACGTGCAATGTTACCAAAATAATATTAATGTAAGTGCCAACCTAAACATGTTAATAAGTAACATACTTAACCTCAGTGTCTAACTTTACCAATTGTCAATAAAAAATTTAAACGTTGCCAAACTATATTTTTGGAAGTATTCAACTTTTTGACGTACACTGTTACCAAAACTATATTAATATAAGTGCCAACTTAAACATGTTATTAAGTAACATTCTTCACGTTTAATGCTTCCAAACTAACATTTACGCGAGTACCAACTTAAACATTTTAATTAGTAACATTTTTAACCTCAATGTCTGACTTTACTAATTATAATTTGAAACTTTAAACGTTGGAAAACTATATTTTTGGAAGCATTGAACTTTTTGACGTGTAATTTACCAAAATGATACTAATGTAAGTGCCAATTTAAACATGTTAATAAGTAACATTCTTAACCTCAGTGTCTGACTTTAAAAAAATTAAGTGTTGCCAAACTATATTTTTGGAAGCATTCAACTTTTTGACGTGCAATGTTACCAACATGATATTAATGTAAGTGCCAACTTAAACATGTTAATAAGTAACATTCTGAACCTTAGTGTCTGACTTTACCAAATTGTCAATGAAAAATTTAAATGTTGCCAACTTTTTGACGTATAATGTTACCAAAGTAATATTAATGTAAATACCAACTGATACATTTCAGTAGGTAACATTATCAACCAAAATGTTTGATTTTAACAATTGTCATTCAGAATTCTAAATGTTGCCAAATTACATTTCTGGAAGTATTCAACTTTTTAACGTGCAATGTTATCAAAATAATATTTATGCAAGTACCAACTTACATATTCATTAACATAAATGTTTGATTTTAACGATTGTCATTCATAAGTTTAAATGATGTCAAATAAAATTTTTGGAAGTATTCAACTTTTTGATATGCAATGTTACCAAAATTATATTTATGAGTGTACCAATTAAAACATTTTAATAGCTAACATTATTAACCTCAATGCTGAACTTTAACAAGTGTCATTAAGAATTTTATCTGTTGCCAAATTACATTTTCATTTACTGTTTTTTTTTGACATGCCAAAATAATATTTTTAAAATTTAAATGCTATGAAAGCTGATATGTTGTCAAATTACGTATCGGGAAGTATTCAACTATTGTAAAACGAAATATCATGTTGACATACAGAACTACCAAAATAATATTTATGAAAGTAAAAATTTCATGAAAGTTTAAACGTTGCCAAATTACGTAATGGAAAGTATTCAACAATTGTAAAATAAAATGTCTGTTTGACATGCAATGCTACCAAAATAATAGTCTGATACGTAATAATTAAATTAAGTGGTTGACCCTCAAAATGTCATTCAGACCTTTAAGAATAACAAACATTAATTTTTGACAATAGTCAAATAAGGATACATAAAACCATATTACTATATTAAAACAATTAAGTAAGTCTTAAAACGCTAATAATTCATTTGATTCGTATATGCTATTTTACATTTTTACATGTCTTCAAATGATCTAAAAAGGAATAGTAATTAAAGTTAATGTTAAAAAAGATTACTAATCATACTCGCAACTGTTATGGATTAATACATTACTAACTGAACTGTATGTTCAAATTTTTGGAGATGTTCCTATATTCAATAAACAATTATAAATTTATAAGAATAAAAAATAATATCATTTGAAGTGTTTTGTACTTGGATTAAAGAAATGTGTTTACTAATTGTGAAAGTACGTTACAAATAGGTTACGTGTGTCAAAAATAACAAATGTAACATTCGTACTGAAAACGAACGTTCTCTTCGACATTTTTCAATCAGTGGTAACGATCACAGTAGCGCAAATGTAAATGTTATGGTTCCAATGAAATTAAGAAATTGAGAATTTTAAATATAATATGAAACATTTTCTTTATTATAAATAAAATTTGTTTCAAAAATTACATAATTACAATAAGAATCAGATACTTGAAATATAATAAAAAGAAAAATTAGTTAAAAATTTATTGGAAACAAATGTGCAAGTTTATATACAAATTTAAATAAGTAACGAAAACGAATAAACATTTTTACATTGCAGTGTCGTTTTCAATTAATTTTAATAACACTTATCTCTTTCCGTTAATCAAAAGAAGTACGTAATTATACTAAAAAGTATGTTTTTTATTGGGCAAAATGGTGTATTTTAAATTTCGGGATTTTTAAATATTATTAATTTTGATGCACATAAACAACTTAAAAATGTAAAGCATCAAAAAGTGAATTTATCTTATTATATTCAATGATATTGAAATTATTTCAAATTAAAAATAATATTTAAAAACTTATTTTAATTTTAACTGTTTATATAATGAAATATCATTTTGCTAAATTATAGTAGATTATAATAAAAAGAATGTAAATTATAAAACCATAAATTAATAAATATTCAATTAATTTGGTGACCAAACACTTTTATATCAAATTTAAAAAGGATATATTGATCACATGAATTTCTACGGAATTTGAGCGAAAACAACTGTGGGCACACACACACACGCACGCACGCACCCACGCACGCACGCACGCACGCACGCACGCGAACGCGAACGCGAACGCGAACGAGAACGCGAACACGAACACGAACACGTATACGAACACGAACACGAACACGAACACGAACACGAACACGAACACGAGCACGAACACGAACAAGAACACGCACACGCACACGCACACGAACAAGAACACGAACACGAACACGAACAAGAACACGAACACGAACACGAACACGAACACGAACACACACACACACACACAGCACGCATGCACGCACGACGCAAACACACACAGAACACAACACAACTTACATACACGCATGCACGCACGCACGGCGCACACGCACCACAACAACCACACCACAACACACACACCACACACACACACACACGCACGATAACCACCACACACCCACACACGCCCACGAACGAGAACGCGAACGCGAACGCGAACGAGAACAGGAACGCGGACGCGAAAGCGAACGCGAACACAACGAGAACGCGAACGCGAACACGAACACGAACACGAACACGCATACGAACAAGAACAAGAACACGAACACGAACACAAACACGAACACGAACACGAACACGAACACGAACACGAACACGAACACGAACACGAACACGAACACGAACACGAACACAAACACAAACACGAACACGAACACTAACACGAACACGAACACGAACACTAACATGAACAAGAACAAGAACACGGACACGAACACGAACACGAACACGAACACGAACATGAACACGAACACGAACAAGAACACGCACACGAACACGAACACGAACACAAACACGAACACGAACACGAACAAGAACACTAACAATAACACGAACACGAACACGAACACGAAAACACACACACACACAAGCACGCAAGCACGCACGGACACTCGCACGCAAGCGCACGCACCACGCACACACCACCACACCCAACACCACACCCACACCACACACCCACACACCACAACCACACCACCACAACACCCACACACCACACACCAAACACAGCACGCACGCACGGGCGCACGCACGCACGCCACACTCACCACCACCACACCCACAACCACCCAGACCCACACCCACACACACCCACATCCACCACACACCACACACACACGCACGCACGCACGCTCCTACCCACCCACCGACCCACCCACTATCACCCGCCCACGAACGCGAACGCGAACGCGAACGCGAACGCGAACGAGAACGTGAACGCGAACGCGAACGAGAACGCGAAGGCGAACGCGAACGCAAACGCCAACGCGAACGCGAACGCAAACGCCAACGCAAACGCCAACGCGAACGCGAATGCAAACGCGAACGCAAATGCGAACACGAACACGAATAAGCACTCGCACACGAACAGGAACAGGAACACGAACACGAACACGAAAACGAACACAAAAACAAACACGAACACGAACACGAACACGAACACGAACACGAACACGAACACGAACACGAACACGAACACGAACACGAACACGAACACGAACACAACAGAACACGAACACGAGCACGAACACGACACAGAACACGAACACGAACACGAACACAAACACGAACAAGAACACGAACACGAGACGACACGAACACGAACACACACACTACACACACACAAGCACGCACGCACGCCACGTACGCACGCACCACACCCACACCACACCCACACCACACATACTACACACACACACACACGCACGCATGACGCACGCACGCACACAGGCACATACGCACGCAGTCACACACACCCACATCCACACCACACCACACCACACACATCGCACGCACGCACGCACCTCAAACCCACACCCACACCCACACACCACACACCCAACCCATACCCACACCACACCCACACCACACCACACACACACACACACACACACACACACACACACACACACGCACCACATAGCACGCACGCACCATGCACGCACGCACGCACACACACACACACACACACCACACACGCACACCCACACAAACACACACACACACACACACACACACATCCACGCGTGGCACGCACGCATGCATGCACTCAACCCACACCACACCTAGACTCACACACCACACACACGCACGCACGCACCAGATCACGTGCGCACACGCACGCACCACACTCACACCACACACCATCACCCACACCACCACACTTCACACACACCCACACCACAGCAGTCCACGCACCACACCCACCCACCCACACACACACGCACGCACTCACGCACGTACACACACACACTCATACACACACCCACACACACACACATCCACGCAGACACGCACGCATGCATGCACCCACACCTACACCCACACACACGCACGCACGCACGCACGGGGGCACGTTCGCACGCACGCACCCACACACCACACACCACAACTCACACCAACCACACATCCTCACACACACCACACACCACACCACGCCCACACCACACCCACACCCACACGCACATGCACGCACACAGCACCACGCACAACACACACACTCACACACACACACACCCACGCTCGCACGCACCAACGCAGCCAAACCCACACCTACACTTACACCCACCCACACACTCGCACGTACGCATTGGCGCACGGGCGCATACATTGCACGCACTCACACCCACACCCACCCCCACACTCACACCCACACCCATACTCACACCCACACGCACACGCACGTTCGCACGCACGCACCCACACCCACACACACACCCACACCCATCCCCACACTCACACCCACACACATACCCACACCCACACCCACACACACATGCACGCACGCACGCACGCACCCGCACCCACACTCACACCCACACCCACACCCACACTTACACCCACACACACACGCACGCACGCACGCACGCACGCACGCACGTTCACACACACATATATTGTGAACGATTGGGAAGGGGTTGATTTTAGAAGGGTCAAATTTGGTTAAAAACCAAAATGTGTGTAAAAAGTCTAAAAATGATTTTGAGTGTAGTTTGGATCGATTTGGGGTGATTTCGCTCATTGTATAGCTCGGTTTTAATTTAGGATCAGTTTTAACGTTGTATTGTGTTTCAGGCTCATAATCTAGAACATGCCTAACCTGAGTTTGAACATTAGCTCCATTTCAAGTTTGAGTTTTGGGCTAAAAAGGTTGACGACATGTTTTTTGACGGATTTTCCATATATGTGCTTCAGAGAACCTACATTTCAAATTTCAGAGTTCGGGTTAGTGAGATAAGGCTCTATCTCGAAAAGTGGAGGGGATACAAAAAAGTTGAAACCTTTGTTTTAGCATTCGATGTAGAGCTACATTGGTGCAGTTTCGAAAAAATTGGTCGGTTAATAATAAAGTTATGTAGAGATGCGCGAAGTCGACATTGCTGAGAATCGATGTGCGTGAAAAAGAAACCACCCCCCCCCACCATCATATGTGTGTGTTCCATCCCTTCAGGGTGGTGCGACGGTATTTTCGACTATACGTCACGACGCCCTAATCTCTCCCCACTCCTTCGCCGTCGGTCGCGAACTCGACCGTCACGTTGGGCCGCCGTCGAATTTTTATATCGATCCCTCGCAAACGCGAGTGTTCCCGCCGATATGGTACCCGGCACGTTTATATATATATATATATATATATATATATATATATATATATATATATATATAGGGTGTTTCATTAAGGCTGGCCACCGGCCATATTTCAGAAACTAGTGGACATAAAAAGTGGAGAAAAAAAATTCATTATAAAAGTCGCCACGAGAAAATCCTGGAAATTATTTTTAAGTTCCGTAATTCATCGCAAGGGGGCGCAATTGAAAATTAAAAATAAAGTTATAAATTTCTCCGAAAATTCCCACATTAAGGCATACCTTTGGTAACATCGTTAGAAAGCTTAGACAATTCTGCATCATTTTGGTCTAAGGCTCATTGGCGTACCGACCTTAATAAGAGTGGAGGAAGCTATTGAATGTGTAATCATTTAAATCGCTGTTATTTTAAACGACTTATCCGATTGTAGTAAACCTAGGCTTGTTTAGAAGAAAAGGTAAGCACTTTTAACTGTCGCATCCATTGGTACGCGATAGCTCATAATAAAATTGTTAGAGGGCGCAATTTGTAATAATACCAGTATTTTTGATTTTATTCAGAAAAATTAAATCATACTGTATAATTATGACATCATAAGCGGAAAGTATCTTAAATTTGTAACAAAAACACGTAAATAACGCAATTTGATATCTTTATTTGTTCCAGAGTTATGGCGAAAAGAAGACTTTTAACCGTTTAATTTAATAATTGATTGTTGCTATGGTTTCTTAAGGTGTATAGGTTGGATTAGTAATGAGGAATCTGCATTTATCATAGTCTGTGCCTCCCTTCACACTCTATCTAGGCTTAGGACTAGTCCAAACTAAGCAAATTGCAAAATTTGGAGCGTGTTTAGAGGCCAACGGGCCATAACAACGATATCAAAGTAATGATTGATTTTTGTTTAAGAAACTTTTCAATAGAATGGTACAAAATCATGAACAACTGTTAAAAAACTAGTGAAAATCTATAAATGTTCAAATTGACGGCCGTTATATATATATATATATATATATATATATATATATATATATATATATATATATATATATATATATATATATATATATATATATATATATATATATTTATATCTCGGATAAACGATGACCTCGTTCGTTAAAAACCGTATATATCGACCATCGCGACGCTGCCGACTCCAGTTGTCGGATTTGTTATCTCAGTTAATATTCCTCAGATTTAAAAAAAACTAAAAATCCGTCGTACTCGGCTTGACAATCACTAAATTTCTCGTCTATTTTGTTTTTTCGAAATTCGAACCCTATTAGTTCGAAAAATATAAAAATTCGATTTCGAAGTCGAAATGTTCGACTATTTCAACATTTGACCACGGAGTCTTCTTTTCGAGGTCAAAATTATAGTAAATCGATACATGTTTCGAAAATATATACAATTTAATTGTAGAGCTTACCGACAAGTGATATCGCTTATGTCATCAACACTGGAAAGGAATATTCAAACACAAATTAATACATGTTTTCAACAAGACGTCTATCTGAACAACACTATTGCACTTTTCTACGAGGCATGTATCCTATTTTTCAGAGGGCTGCATATAATCAAAAATAAAATTGTGACGTAAAGAATTACCGATTTATGGATTTTGGTACTTCGGTGACATGCCGTCCAAAATTGCAGGTGCATAGGTTAAGATCCAAATGTATTTGAATGCCAGATTTTTTGGGCGAGTTTTCTGGGAAGCGAATATTCCGGTGGGAACAAATTTTTTTTGGGGGCAAGTTTTCATTGGAATGAATATTTCGGGGGCAAACTTACTAGGGACCAATTTTCTTGGGGTCGAGTGATAGGAGGTGAATTGGTCGGGGCAAATTTTCTGAGGCGAATTTTCCTACAACCACTGATAGAACCCGGAAACAAATGAAGTTTGTTTTATGTATGAAAAGACAGTTCTGTAAAGACAAAAAAATCCGGAAGAAATCAGACAAGGTCATATGTGCTATAAATTACTATTTGTACGAAAGTGAAAAAAAAAACTAACAATTATGTATGTGGATACACCTGAACGCTTATATTTAAAGAAAGTTGGAAATTGTTGAGAAGTCAAATATGTAAGTAAAAATATAAAATTAATCGAATTGGAATAATCACCGATGAGTTGCATAACTGCTTTCTGCATATGGATTAAAAAATGTTGAACCAGTTTGTAGAGCACACTATTTGCTATCGCGATTTGCATCGTTACTGTCCACGATAACTCCAGAACGAAAATACCTACCTAAATAAAATTTTGCATCTAAGCTTGTTTTAATTTGGCTTAGTGTTGATTAGATTTTGGGAGAAATCTAGCGGCGGAGAGAGGGAACAAAAGTAAGGTGTCATGTGCGCAAAAAACACATATTTGTGGGGAGAACTAAAATAAAATGTGTCCCAAATATTGAACTACTGTAAATAAGCGTTTCCCCAGTTAAACAAGAACTAGTTATTTATCTTAGTTTCAGTATTCACTTTTGTGTTAAATAAGATAACGTACGTTTTTTTTTTAAAGATTTTAAATATAATAAACTGTTTTCCTTCTTTTACCATTACACGTCAAATTTACGTATGTCTGGAAACAAGCGACTGATGGGTTACGCCGTTGAGTGATAATATTCACTTAACGGTTACGCTGGTAATCAGGGTTTTAAAAGTACTAGAATTGTGATATTGTCTCACCTAAGAATAAATTAAGATCATACAATAAAACTATTATGTATTCTTAACTAATAACAGCACACTTTCTTAATTCATCTTACATTACAGCGTTGAATATATTGTTGGAAAATTTAATTAGCTACTTTGAAATATTACAATCAGAATGGGCAAATTACAAAAATACAAAATGTTTACGATATGCCTTACTTACATCCTCAACTGCCAGAATGACGGTGCTTGTGGTAAACCTTAAATACTCTCTAAAACTATTTCCCATTAAAATTACTAAAATAATCTGTAATAAAGAAAGTGGCCAATTTCATCAAGACTATGCTGTTTTTTTATTGTCAAGTAATTTGTGAAACATTTTTAATTTTCATATGTTATTTCAGGTTTCATGTGCGTGCAGATTGATTTTCACCAATATACGTTGGGGTTAGTTGATTAAATTTATAAATATCGTTCTATATCCGGGTAAGTACACTTTTGTATATTTTAAGACGGTGCTGCTAAATTTACTCAATATGTAAATTACTTATAATTAGAGTAAGTGTAATCTGTGGATGGCAATTTCCTTAATTATGTGGATTAACTTTGCTAACATATACCTTACTTATAACTTATTCTTGACAAGAAGTAAGGCCACACAAGATTTTTTTGTTTAATTCGTTTACAGTACCAATAATTATTATCAAACAAAAATTAATCAACACAGTTCTTTTAAAAACATCTCTAAATCAAGACTTTGTTTTTGTTGTAGCTTCAGTTTAAAACAATTTCTTTTATTTGAAAAATTTTATCCTTAAAATTAGTTCAATTTTGATTAGTTTGGATCCATGAAAATAGTAGTACTGCAGTTAATACAATAATCGTGTATAAAATCAATACAAATTAGAAACATTAATTGAAATGTTGTCAAAAACTTAAAAACTGCATAAGTTGGCCATTTTGTGAAAGGAATAAAGGTGCATTTAAATATTCTCCGGCAGTATCCAGAGTAATCCGAAAGAATTAATTTCTCTGTTTTTTGTTTTTTCTTGGACCACTCCATTAGCCAAGACAGGTATAAGATTTTAAAACGTAAATAAAAACGAATAAAAAAGAATTGTGACATTCGGTCACACAGCACCCCTGGTAGTAAATATCAAATTCTCATCCTAAAAAATTGCACTTTTCAGTGATGCAGTGTTAGTCGAAATAGTCTGTCAATTATTTCGTAAATGATTGAAGATAGGTATAGGACGTCATACATAGGATGCATTTAGATTTATTCCGGGCATTAAACAGTCGAATAATATACATCCGTTTGAATTATCAAAATTGATTTCAATTTTTAGTAGAAGCAACACTACATCACTGAAAATATTTTTGTTGGCTAGAGCATGATTGCTGATGTAAACGCCACTTAACAAATAACTAATATTAGCGTTTCTAAACTTTTGGGACACACTGTATGTACATTCTATTCAAATTTGACTATGGTTTCATAGACATTTGCGGCTATTGTTTTTGCGAAAACGTTGCTTTTACGACGTACCTAGTTTCTAGGCTCTAGTATGATACACTCTTTCATTTAGCTCAAGAAAAATTAGAAAGAGATAAAACTACAAATCACGCCGAGAACTACATCAATTTATCATTTACTCATTTCTCAGTTTGCACTTGTTTTGCATTTGAAATAAAGGCGAAGCACATTTAGATGTTTTTTATTTCGAACAATGCAGAAACTAAAATTTGCATTTACATGTTTAATTTAAATGCACAACCACAATATAAACTCTCCTTTGACTGTTTCGCCGCATTATTCCACATTTTAAGCACATTAACCGTACATAATATCTTTCTGTTATTTCTCTAATGTATGTTCAATATTTATGACAAACTTACATAACAATTTTAGAATGCAAAGTGTTTTGTAAAGTGATACTGAAATTGCTTTATCACTTTGATCATTAGCTTTATTGGAACTTTATAGATTTATTAAACCGTTTTTCAAATTATAAGAATTATATTGATTTATATTAAATCGATGATGCTTTTTATCTACCTAAATTTCTTTCCGATCATATAAAATTTTTGTGTTCATTTTCACAGGGTGTTTTATTAACCTATCGACAAACTTTGTCAGATGAAAGGTGACGTGATTCAATGAAAAAAAAACCTTATACAAATATATGTCCGATTTCGCTTAGTTAAAAAGTTAAAAGGCCTCGAAGTTTTCTGTAAACGCAGGTTATTGCAGCAATATGCTCAAAATCATGAATTAATTTCACATATTCTGTGGTCCGATGAAGCTTGTTTTACCAGGGATGTTATAATACTTCCCACAATGAACATATTTGGACATTACACAATACACATGCGGTTAGCATTTAAAGTACTTAATGACCACTTGCGGATAGTTACGGAGGTTTTTTTTTTCTTAAAATTGCACTGTTTGACTTGGTCGTAGATAGAATACTCAACATAGTGCAATTTGTGTGGTTCCAGCACGATGATGCTCCGCCTCATCAAGGAAGAGCAGTTATCCAATGGTTAAATCAACGTTTTCGAAACAGATAGATAGGAAATGACGGTCTAGTTCCATGGCCACCGCGATACCGTACTTGAATCCTTTAGATTTTTGTTTCTGGGGACATGTGAAGCAACCTGTATACCCTGAAGAAATTATGACATCAGTAGTTAGAGCGGATAAAAAACGTTGCTGCTGAAATCCGAAATCAAATATTTTCATTCATGCGAGAAATTCTTTGGTGCGTCGTTGTCAAGCATTCATACAAGTGGGTGGAGGTCATTTAGAACAGTTATTATAATATAAATAGGTATAACTATACCAAATAATTTAGATTACCGAAAGACGGCATTCTCTTGTATCATCGTTTATTAAATCTGTGTTTACCTGGATTTACGGATTAATTTAACGTTTACGGAAAGCTTCAAGGCCGCTTACTTTTAACTAAGAGAAATCTGACAGGTTTATATAACATGTATGTAATATGTGATGATATGGGGTGCAATATGTTACGGTAGCGCATCACCTATGGTCTTCACTGATGGTAACTTAAATGCCGCTGGTCATATTGCCAATGTGCTAGAACCCGTTGCACTTCCACTTCTTCAGGGGCTGGAAAATCCCATTTTCCAACATGATAATACGCGCCCTCATACGGCAAGGGCTACAACATGTTTTTTTGAAAGAAGCTAGCATTGCCGTCCTCCCATGGCCTGCTCGGTCGCCTGATTTGTCGACCACTGAACATGTATGGGATGAGGTCGGTAGGCGACTGGGTAATTTACCACACCCTCTAAATAAATTACACGATCTCTGGCTACGGATTCAAGAAGATTGGGTTGATATACCACAGACAGCTATAGATCACTTGATTGATAGCGTGCCACGCCGTCTAAATGAGTGCGTTACAAATCGTGGCGGAGCAACTCATTATTGAAAAAAACATTTTTAGTTTTTGTTCTTTTGTTTTCAAATTTTAATCGTTTTTTTTGTTCTAATGAAAGACATCGTTGACGAAAATTTCAATAAAATCGTTCAATAAGTTCTAGGAGTTGCAATTTTTATGGAAGTCAGTATATATATATATATATATATATATATATATATATATATATATATATATATATATATATAATCTTTATTTAAAGAAACCACATATAATTCTATTATACAAATCGATTATCGCTTACTATTCCTTGAAATGAAGCAGTAGGTGAGGAAGAGTCGGTGGTTCGATGAAATTTTTCTAGGTCACGCTTTGTAAAAGTTAATACTTCTCATGTTTATGTCGTTCCATTTTTAATTATTTTGGGTCTAAAATTACCTTCAGGCTCTCCACATATTTAGAGTAAATGTTGACCACAAGGTGTTTGGTGAATTTCAGAAATATTCTAATCAGAAACGCTTGAAATATTTACAAAACATTTTTATGTGGGATGTATTTACAATGCTAGTTATGTCATGTGTGGTTAAAATGCACCATGAATTCCTTTGTTTTCTCGAACTTTAGGATATTTATGAGTACCCAGTCTTGTGAATGGGATGTAGGGGGTACGTGGGTTTAGAGTCGATTTTCCAAAGTTGTCGGTGGCGAAAACAGCTCGTATTGCATTGATGTTTGTATCGAGGTAGATTGAGGCCAGTGACGCAATTTTCTCTTAAATCGGTTCCCAAAGTTCATGTCGCTTTTACCGCGGTTACAATTTTAAGAAATGTTTCTTTATGATTGGTTATTTGGCGTGAAACATGTTATGGCGAAATCTATTAGATTCGTAAAGGAGTCTTAGTTAATATGTAGCGGAATCAAGTTGGGGTGCTGCGTGCGCGAAGTGTTTTCGTAGGGAGTCTTCGCGTTTGTCCTTTTGGGGATGTTGAAGAAATTTAATCTACCCGGTTGTCTAGTATTATGTATCGTTTGTCCGAAGTGACATTTTTACGTGTATATCGATGAGGAATTAGTGTTTAGGGGTAGTGATGTTCCTTATTTTTGGTATATAATCGCACCTGTTTTTCGGATTTATCGTAACGGAAGTTCAGTATATTCACCAGGTATATTATAGCACACAGCTACCCCAACGAATGCAAAAAACTACTGTAAAAAAATATTGCTTTAATAAATTTTTGTGTATATAGAAGTTAAAAACGCTTGTAAACAAATTAATACTTGTGTATATATACGTCACACCAGGTGCAAAAGTGTCGGAATTAATTGGTTTTTGGTTTGAAGGTTTTTCCTTGCTGAGATTCGTAAATGTGATTTAAGAGTCGAGGAAATTAAGAAATTTGTGGTATCCATCGATCAAATACCGACAAGGCTAATTGCCAAGCGTTGCCGTTAGTGTTGTGAAAAGGAAGGGAACGTTACGATCGATTATTTTGTGCGAGTGAAGGTAACTTCTCTACGTTTACTTTTTGTTGGCGATTTTAGTAAAGTGTCCTATTTGTACTTATTTAGGCGGATGAATACATTTTCTTATGAGTTTTGTATACACGCGCTTCGGGCAGTTAAGATAAATTTTTCTAAAGTGTATTCGCACGCGTATTAGATCAATTCACACCGTACGTTATTTTATTATAAACTGAATCCTGTATACGAAAATTCACACTGCAAAAATTAGTAAAACATGTTTCCAACAATATTATTTTTCCGTTGGGTTTATTAAAATTAAGATACGATATAAGGTTGTGAAAATTTGAACCTTGTACATGTACGTGTACGTGTACGTGTACGTGTACGGGTACGTGTACGTGTACGTGTACGTGTGTGTATGTGTATGTGTATGTGTATGTTGTGTTGTATGTGTATGTGTGATGTGTATGTGTATGTATGTGTATGTATGTGTGTGTGTGTGTGTATGTGTTGTATGTGTATGTGTATGTGTAGTGTATGTGTAGTGTGTATGTGTATGTTGTGTGTGTATGTGTATGTGTATGTGTATGTGTTGTGTGTGTGTGTGTGTGTGTGTGTGTGTGATGTGTATGTATGTGATGTATGTGTATGTGTGTGTATGTGTGATGTGATGTGTGTGTGTGTGTGTATGTGTAGTGTAGTGTGTATGTGTATGTGTAGTGTATGTATGTGTAGTGTGTATGTGTGTGTATGTGTATGTGTGTGTATGTGTATGTGTATGTGTATGTGTGTATGTGTATGTGTGTATGTATGTGTATGTGTATGTATGTGTGTATGTGTATGTGTTGTGTTGTTGTATGTGTATGTGTATGTGTATGTATGTGTATGTGTATGTTGTATGTGTATGTGTATGTGTGTGTGTTGTGTATGTTGTGTGATGTATGTGTATGTGTGTGTGTATGTGTATGTGTGTGTTGTGTATGATGTGTGATGTGTAGTGTGTGTGTATGTATGTGTGTGTGTGTGTATGTGTAGTGTGTATGTGTATGTGTATGTGTATGTAT
>JARFJB010002109.1:3939467-3974467 GCA_036346205.1 Vesta saturnalis
GTGTACGTATGTCGTATGGTGTAGTGTAGTGTATGTGTATGTGTAGTGTATGGTAGTGTAGTGTAGTGTGTATGTAGTGTGTATGTGTATGTGTATGTGTATGTGATAGTGTATGTATGTGTATGTGTATGTGTATGCATGTGTATGTGTATGTGTATGTGTATGTGTGTGTATGTGTTATGTATGTGTATGCTGTATTGTGTAGTAGTGTATGTGTACGTGTAGTAGTAGTGTACGTGTACGTGTACGGTGTATCGTAGTGTAGTAGTGTCGTGTGGTGTCGTGTATCGTGCTCGTGTACGTGTGTACGTGTACGTACGTACGTGTACGTGTAGTGTACGTGTACGTGTACGTGTACGTGTCGTGTACGTGTACTGTACGTGTATGTGTACGTGATGTAGTGTACGTGTACGTGTACGGTACGTGTACGTGTATGTACGATACGGTGTGTATCGTGTATGTATGTGCATGCGTATGTGTGTACGTGCGCGTGGATGTGTGGGATGTGGTCGCAATATAGATCAGTCAATTGACGTACGAGCACGAAATGCACGAGCACGATGTAGTGTAGCGTGTACGCAGCATGCAGTACGTGTACGATGTATACAGCACCTACGCACGCACGCACTACGTCATGTGTTGTTGGCGAATACTGCCCAAACGTGTAAAATGGTTGTAAGTCGTTTAGCGATGTGTAAGAAAAGCCGATGTGATAACCTGTTATGTGCTAACATTAAGTATGTGTATGCCGAATATTGTCAGGTATGCTAAATTTAAAATGTATATGTGTTATGAAAACTGGCTGCTCTAGAAAACAACGTTGCAGCCAATTTAATTATGAGACATAATTGAAAGTAGAGGTGTATCCAGATCCCTAATGCTCTGTGTTCCGATTGATTGGTTTTATTTTTGTGGCGGTACCAGGCGGTGTATTTTTAAAACTAATGAATGCAAATTTTAGATGATCCGAATCGACTTTTATCAAAACACCTTGGTTATTTTCGGCAATAAAAAGGTAATGGGGTTTTTAATAATTTATTAGCGCAAATGTATGATTGTCAAAAAACAGGTTAATCATTATCATAGTCTCCCGTTATCGCCTGCTCGCAGGGTCAGCACAGCTGTATTTCGACTGGGGTATGTAGACCTCATAGAGGTTTACTTCTGTATGTAGAGGTATACCGCGCACTTCACAAGTTTGCTGACGTACAATGGGACTACTTGAGGATAATCGGATGACGTAATAGGCCACGCCCCGTCCCTTCTTTGTCGGCATTGTTCCGGCGCCATTTTCAACCCTTTGTTGGTATTTTCAACCCCTGACGACGTAATTATGGTCGTCACCCCTAAGTAGGGCACTTTCGGTTGTATTAAGGGACTTTTTGTCCCTGGAGGGTAGGAAACCTCTGTAGCCTTTCTCGGGCATACGTCATCGTCATTCTGATTGGTGGGTCCAACTGCAGGGCGCGCCCGCTGCTTTCTGATTGTCCATATACTCAGCCTAGATACGCCTGAGGGTTTCTGATTGTTGGCGACCATATTATGGGCTTGGCGGCCATTTTGTTTTGTAGGTCATTCCGTTTTACTGGTCATTTTGTCGACCATTGTTGTAATTATTATAGCGGGAAATTTGAAATAGTATTCTAATAAGGGAGCCCTCATACTATCTCATAAGACAGGTATAGGGCTCCGGAACTTATTCTTGGCGTTTTTGTCCCCTTGGCGGGAAAACTAGAAATTTGTAATAGTATTGTAATGAGGGGACTTCATGGCAGGACACACCTTTGACTTCTGATTGGTTGTGCGTGCGTACATACTGCCCCAGGTTACGCATTCTGATTGGGGGACCACTTGTAGGTCATCTTCACGCTCATTTTTGTTATTATTATGGCGAATTTTGAAATAGTATTTTAATAAGGGGTCCTCATACTATGTCACAAGACAGGTATAGGACTCCAGAACTCTTCTCAGGTCTTCGTCCTATTATCTGTCTATAGGTCCCCGGAACGCAGGTATTTGCCCCTTGTCCTACCAAACTGGTTGTTTGTGACGCCATCTACTACTGTATCGCTTAAACTAACGAATATTTTTTGTAATAGAGTTTGATCCAAATCAATCTCTATCAGATCAATCTCAAGCAAATTAA
This sequence comes from Vesta saturnalis, assembly GCA_036346205.1. Classification (NCBI taxonomy): domain Eukaryota; kingdom Metazoa; phylum Arthropoda; class Insecta; order Coleoptera; family Lampyridae; genus Vesta; species Vesta saturnalis. The sequence continues at coordinate 3,941,614 of JARFJB010002109.1, forward strand.
TCAATAAAATCAAGCAATCAAATCAATCAATCAAGTGAATCAATTAGTCTAATAAAGTCAATTAATCAATCAAAGCATGCAAATCAATCCTAATCAACTCAATCTCGATTAAATCAACCTCAATCAAGAAGCTGGGCTAACGATTCTTCACAATCTTCAGGTAACGATTCTCTCACTGTATACACCTAACTCCTATGAGCGACCGCTTATCTTGTAGATATGGCTAACCGACACTCAGAGCTGGTACTCACCCTAAACGTTAGGGAACCGGCGTGGGAAACAGTCCATATATCAATCTCAATCAAATCAATCTCAATCTAATCAACCTCAACCAAATCAATTAATCAAATCATATAGGTAAGAATCGTACTAACGAGGCTATAGATAGTGCGGCCCCCACTCCTAGGCTTCCGAAGATAACCGATACTATCCGAATATTTGCAAGTGTTTACACCCATTCCTCCAATATAATTTAAATAAAAACGAATAAACCATGAGCAACAAAATCCAGCTGTTATACACGCGCGTATCCACGTGCTGAGGCGTTCTTTTAGCCCTTGTCCCTTATTTTATTTACTTTATTTAATCATTTGTATAGATTTTTAATGTATGGAAAGCCCTTAGGTCATCCAATCAGAACGCTCGGCCTGCGGCTGTATGCGCGCGCATCACCAATCAGATAGAAGTAGGCGTGGCATATGACGTCATCCGATTAAACTCAATCTCACTCCCACTCATCTCAGTACCACCCATTTTCCATCTCACTCGCACTCACTAAAAGTATGAGAGAATTTAGAACTAAGTGCACCCCGTCCACTGTTCAGTAACATTAAAGCTGTAAAAAATATAGAGGAAAATAAAGAATAACATACTTTGACGTTAAATAGCAGTAATTAAATTATTAATACGACCGCATTAACCCAGAAGTAAACTTAGACGTGGCATTAGAATATAAATTTATATTCAAAGGCAAATGGTAAGAAAATACTTTATTTTTAATTCTATCAAGGCTTGTGGTTAATAAAATTGATTGATGATCCCCACATTGCAATAACATATTTTATCATTTAAATGTAATAAAGTTTTGGTTTTGTTTTGCTTCTGTTTTTGGGTATAAATATATAGCTTGTATTTGGGCAGATTAATTGTCCTTTTTTTGCATTTTTCGTGTTTGATAACTTCTTATATACCCCATTTGGTATAATTAAATTCTTCTTATGAATTCATGAATACTTTACTACCTCTGTATTGCGATTAACCAGTCCGTTTCCTTATTAATTTTGTTCCATCTCTTCCGTTTTCTACTTCATGAGGCCCTTGGAGTACCGACGCGTATATTACGATTACCTGATTGGTAACTTGCATACACTAACATTTTTATACGAAATAAAATGTATAATTAATTTCAAATGCAATTCCTAAATCAATGTGCGCAAAAGCGAATAGGCAAAACTATTTGCACAGTAAAACTATGCATATCATAAAAAACGCATTTAAAGCTTCATCAGATAATTCAATTACAACTATAGTGCATTATTATTATCAAATTTACCTGTCTCGCGATCGCTAAAATTTATCCTTAAATATCAAAAAAAGAATTTTTTAAGTTTGAAGCCCTAACGAAAGATGAGGATATGTAACGTTATCTATTATATTAACTTTATATTTTTAAATAAAATTTATTGAAATTCCCATTAGGTAACATGTAACACGAAAACTTTATTTTTATGATACTTAAGCGTTCTTCTCGTATACTATTTATTAACCCTCTTTCATACATAAAAGTAACAGTTTTATGTGACAGAGTTTGGTTTAAAGTTAACTATAATATGTTAAACAAAAAAAAAGGTTAGTGATTCAGAAATTTATTGAATATTGCAGTGATAGTTCAAGCTTTATAGTAGTCAGATGAAAATATAGTACCTACACTTCTACCAAAATTAATTTTTCGTAAAAATTCTATAAGCATAAAGTGAAGTAAGGAAAGCCGAAAAATGAGAAAATAAATAAATTAGTAAAACAAAGATGAAAAGAATTTATGCCTAAAACCTCATAACAAATTTTGAATTCAATAAACAAATCTGGTTTACGCTTGTAAAAGGGGTTAAACGCAATTTAGTCCTTTTAAGTAGGTGTTTTGGAGCATTATTCCTTTATTTATTTTGTGTTTTTTTAACAAACTTATTTTTATAACCTAAAAAGAACGGAAAAGAAGTTTGACTTTACACATTTTGACATGGTGAAAGAATTCATCTTTTTTACATAAAAATGTCTGCAGTCTGTAATGATATCTTAGCATTAAGGTTAACTTTCCTTCGTTGGTCACAAAATTGAATAAATTTTCCATCAAAATTTAAATCTTCGTGCAATTTTTAATAATATTACATAATTTTGATATATGCTACATTGAGGAAGTTGAATTTAATATATATTAAATGTAAAGTAAATTGTAATATCTTTCTTTCAAAGTTACAATACACCTAAACCCCTTAATAATGCATTTGATAGACTTAACAATATATTTCACAAGGTGATTTTGTAGGGTTGTGCGTTGGCTTTATTTTTATTATGCGTTCATTTTTTACTGTAATAATCGTCTCTAAGCTCATAAATTTTAAAGTAATATCGGTAGAGAGCAACATTAGACGTAGCCTCAAAAGCGATTTTTTCATCGTTATGCGAGAACGCACTACGTCCTTCGGGATTAGTTTGAGACATATTCCTAAAATGATATAATTTAATGCAACATAATTTGTAACCTTTTTTTATGCAGCACGTGTTTGTTTTTTCTTTAATAAATTAATTCTAAACTAAAAGTTTCATTTAGTATTATTCATTCCCACTTTTTTGCACAATATTAGTTATTAGAAACACAACTGTTACAAACTGACAATAAGCTATTAAAAATTAAAACTCATAGAATAACGGATTATTCTTTTATGTTTTACGTTTTTAACATTTAAACGGGTAAAATACTAAAGTTACTGAAGTTGCCAATGCTTTGTGACAATTCTTAGATATCGAAAATTTATTAGGTACTTTTCCTTAGTGTTACATGTAACTTATGAGAAGTTATCGCACACCTTCAACGATAAGGTAACTTTCAGAAAATGAAGTTATTCTTTAAGGTATCTTTTAAAAAAGCTGCTTGAACGGTTACAGATAATTAAATAAGTTAATCTTTCAATTTCCATAAAAATAGTGGTATAAAACTATTTTTAGTTTATCTTTTACTGGATAATTTTCCATATAAATTATGTATTCATTCCTTGTCGATCAACCATATCAATTTATATAGCTCAGATTTGGAATTAAACGTTGAAAATAATGAGCTTGATTACCATCATAAATTGAATAGGTTCCTTCACGCATCGATTCATATATAGAAAGCAATATCTTTATAATTTTATAATAGGATAATCCAACGACAAAATTATTTCTCATAAGTCTTGAAGTTCCAGAATATACCTTGTGGATTGGGTTCATCAATATAAATTTAGAAACATTTATTAACAAGAAATAAGAATAAATTGATAAATATAACAAATATTCATATTTAATTCAAAGTGTACTCATCATCTGCATCGTCGTCGACTTCCAGATTCATAATCAGTGAGGAAACATCCTCTCGATCAAAAACAACTTCTCTATCCCACCAGCGTTGTATTTCATGTTATTTACTGTTGAAAGACTCACATGTAAGGCAGCTGCAACCCTCTATAAACAAAATATAATTTTATGGATTTTTAAAGTGCGTGACATAACCTAAAACATCCTGAACAAGCCGTTCATATTTCAGATTTAAGATAACTAAAAAGAGGAGCATTTTAATCATTATTACTTACGTCTCTTACGGCAGCAACTAGTCCCCATTTTCATGTTCTTGTTCAAAGTAATGGACCAGAAAGCTTGCCATTTCTTCACAATGGCTAAACAAAGGCTTGGGCATGATGTAAAAAGACTAGGTGTAAGCAATGCGCATAATGGCCGACCGAAGAAGAATAGACAGCCAATCAAATTTTTATCCAGAATGTAGCGCCATATTCAAATGCAGAATTAGTCACACAAATTTGTAATACATAATACAAAATTATAATAATCATAAACTAATAAAAATATATAATTCTTAATAAACTGACAAAAATAATCAATTTCTATATCGATTACTGAGTCGTCTCGTACTATTATATTGTGTATAATTTTTGCAATTTACAATGCAGCACGTTGTCACAGCTGTTCCGCAAAATATAACGTAATATTTTGATATTTTCAGGTTATATTAGGTTATGATTTCGTCATGCTGCCATGGTGATATTTATATTTTGGGTAAATTTCTGATTGGTGGCTACTGCGCATCTTTGAAATTGCTACACCTGGTCTTTTCACATCAAGGGTTGGGCAACTTTAATTGTTTATTGTTTACAGTATGTGATATTGTTATTAAGTTAGTTCTGGATTTGATATGATATACAATAGATATTTGTGTATTAAGAGCGCAAAATGATATATTGTCGATTGAAAGAGACATTTGCCGCGCGACCAAGGAGCGCGGCAATCTCTTGAAATCGACAATGAATTTGCGCTCGAATTACACACGATTTTTTCTACAATCGAGCAGTTCACATATTTCCAAAAATTTATTTAATTTGATGAATGAAAAAAATTTTTCATTCAAATGAAATATGTCATTTACTCGTTGTCATTGGATACTCTGAGCAATGCATATTTGATTTATAGTTAATAATTGGGAGAGCGAGCGTTTTTTTTTATTTAGTCGCTTATACGCGACAAAGTGACATTCCTCGAAAAAGATGACTTTTGCGTTGTCAAATACGAGCGCAAATGCCTACTTTGGATATCGATTGTAGAAAAAATTAATTATTATTTAAACAGAAATAACACAAATCAATCGTTCGTAAATCGCAATGATAAATCGCACAACCTTGCAAAATGTTCCCAACACTTAAAAAATAAATTTTCCTGGTTGCACTGGGCTGTATATACAGACTTGTTTAGAAAATTAGAACCGTTATATTGGTTGCACTTTTTCACCAAGTATGACGTCATTTTAAACTTATCGTTAATCTTCTCAATTAGGCATTTTCAAGTGATTTCACAACGCGCGACCTTGCCAGATATTGGACAACTTTAGCACACGTTCTTATGGGATGTGATTGTTTTCTGACAATTTTATCGAAAATCGTAGTCGGCGAAAATGTGTTTGAGCTAATACTTGTAGATGAGGATTGTATTGATACAATTCACCAGAAATACGTGAATGAAGTGAACAATTATCCTACATAATATTGAAAAGTTCCTGCGATTTTTAGGTTAGTTATCATCAAACTCGTCAAATTAAAGGATTACATACAAGGTAACGCTCTTTTAGTTGAACCTTATATCAAAATAGCACCACAAGCAGTTATTATTATAAATAAGTTCAATCACTTTTTGATAGTGTTAATAAAACTCATGTTTAATTATAATCACTTAAAGCCATTTTTTCTGGAAAGAAAACAAAGCGTACATTATTTATTAAACTTCACATGGGTTTTACCTTTTTAAAGCAAGTAAAAAAATACTTACAAATTTCTACTGCAGTATCATAAAGGCACGAATACTAGCTCAAAAAATCTAATCCAAGTATAATAAACACTAATAAGGTTCACTAATTTACATCAAACATTTAACAATATATACTAACACTCAAAAATCACAGCAAAACACGTAGATTCCTATGAAACGCTAACATAAGTTGTCTAAGTATGCTCTTAGAGGCGGAGTTTGTCACGTCAGTGTGACGTACTGAAAATGCCTAATATATTGTGTATGTCTATACATATCCATTATACGTTTATGTATGGCGTACAGACAACATTTAGAAGATAAATTAAAACTAGTATTCAAAAGCTTGACTTATATAATGAAATATATCAAATATATGATTAATATATAGTCTCAAAAACTATTTGACACTTTGAAATTTTGTATACTGATGTTTTTGCCCTTCTCATTAGAATATTTTCAGTCATGTTTCCTTTTCGGTTATGGGGGAGTAGGTACCTTCATAATTGCAAATAGAACCCGCTGTAAATTATTTTAATTTCTTGTTGAACTTTACTAAAGGTAACTTTTGTAATACTGCTATGCTTTGTCTCTAATTTTATTTTTGACTAAAATTTTACCCTAGAACAGTTGAAAGTGAAACACCGTCTTAGCACAAAGTTTCCGTAATCATTATTATACAATTCAATATTATAACAGCTTAAGCATTTTATACAGGGCGTTTACCAAGGTATCTTTAGCCATGCCGATCCTAATTCACTTTTGGCGGGAAAATTTAAAGAAAGTGAGGCTATGACGTTAAAAAGTAAGGTTATAATCATATCAAGATCAATAGACAAGGTCAAACCAGGGTCAACTCAAGTTCAAGTTCAAGTCCAGGTCAAGGCCAAATTGAGCTCAAGCTATGGAAAAAGTCCAGGATAAGTTAAGAAACAAGTTAAAGTCAGATCAAGCACAGGTCAATATCAAATCAAGGTCCAAGGTCAAGTCGAGGTCTAGGCAAGGTCAAGTCTAGGTCAATGGCAAGTAGGCCAAGCCAAGGTCGAGTTAAGACCAAGTCCAGGCCAAGTCAAGGTCAAGTCAATATCAATTCAAGGTCAAGTCAAAGTTAAGATAAGGTCAGGCCAAGGACAAGTCACGGCCAAGTCGACGTCAAGTCAAGGTCAAGCAAAGGCCAAGCAAAGGTCAAGTCAATGACAATTCAAGGCCAAGTCAAGGCGAAGGTCAAGTCAAGGTCAAGGTCAAGGCAAGGTCAAGTTAAGGTCAAGTCAAGGCAGGTCAAGGGCAAGTCAAGGTCAAGTTAAGGTCAAGTCAAGGCCAAGTCAAGGTCAACTCACGTCCAAGTCCAGGATGAGCCAAGGTCAAGTCAAGGGCAGGTCAAGGTCAAGTCAAGGTCAAGTCAAGGTTAAGCAAAGGTCGGGCCAAGGCCAAGTCGAGATCAAGCCAAGACCAAGTCAAGGTCAAGCCAAGGTCAAGTCAAGGGTAAGTCAAGGTCAAGCCAAGGCCAACTCGAGGTCAAGTCGAGGTCAAGTCAAGGTCAAGGCAAGGTCAAGGCAAAAGTAAACCAAGGCCAAGCCAATGTCAAGCCAAGGTCAAGTTAAGGTCAAGGCTAAGTCAAAATCAGGTTAAGGTTAAGTCAAGGTTAAGGCCAGGCCAAGGTAAGGTCAAGTCAAGGCCGAGCCAAAGTCAAGTCAAGGCCAGGTCCAGGCCAAGTCAATTCAAGTTAATGTCAAGGCAAGGCCAAATCAAGGTTAAGGGCAAGTCAAGGTCAACGGCATGCATTAATCTAAGGATAGGATCCATATCTAAGGACTTGCTTCTCAGATAAAGCAGGAATTTATTTGGAGTGAGCGTGTCTCCAGAAAAAGGGGTATGTTCTTATCTTGGGCGAGAATGTGGGTTCTTCTCTCTAAGTGCTACTAAAATGTTTATTCTTGGTTAAGGAGTGCTCCTCACCTTAACGGAGCTCTTGTTTAAGTGTGTCACCACTTAAGAGTTGAATGAAATACAGCAGTGTGTTTCTTAGCTAGAAGGGCTCTTATCTCGGCTAAACACCATATGTAACATTTGTGTGAAAGTGTGCGCACTTTGTTGTGCTCTCCGTTTAAGTTCTAATGCTGTGTATAAATTAAGCTGAAATAATTTACAATTTCCATCCATTATGCTTAATATAAGTAAGTGCAAAAATTACAGCTAAGCTGTGAATGTAAATAAGGAAATCGCTTGTGATAAATGTATTTCATATGCGCTGGATTATCGAGGTCAGAAGTAATATGCCTGATATCTAAAGAACGACGTGTTATGTATATTTGCGATAGATGCAATAAAGCTTCTATGGACATACCGAACTTAAAAATCTAATATGCAAATTAAAATCTGAGTTGAAGCTACTAACAACTATCCGTAATACAAATCCTCTTGTACTCATTATGTGGAGGGTATTATCTATAAAGCGCCTGAAAGACAACGTCGTGCCGAAAACATAATTATTTATAACATCCCTGCAAGTAACGCTGTAACTACTAAATCACGGTCCGTGGAAGACAAGGAAGCGGTTGTAAACATTGCATAAATAATATCTGCTTTATCTATGGGGATGAACGATATCAACAAAGGGAAGAAGCACCGATGGGATCCTCACTACCGCCAATAGCTGCAGATACAAGACCTCCAGACCTAGGCACTAGAATCAGCTCCGGAGCAACCAAAACTTTGGCTACGGTACATCAATGATACGTTTCCTATATGGACACATGGAACAAAGAAATTGGCAAAGTTCCTGGATTATCTCAACGCCAGACACCAGATGGTCAAACTCACAATTGAATTGGAAAAAGAAAGCAAACTCCCTTCCTAGATGCTCTGCTCTACAAGGCCTAAGACGGCACTTTGGGACGTACCGTATACCGCAAAAGTACACACACGACTCGCTAGTTGAGCCCAGAGTTTCATTACCATCCAGCGAAACTACAATCAGAGTTAAAAACGAAAATTCCACTCGCGGAGAAAGGAGTGCACAAAGTAGTGGAGAGTGCAAAACGCTCTAAGAATAAACCAACCGACGTATCCAGGTACCTAGTGAAAAACATCGTAACGCGCTACTGAAGAATCTTGCAACCGTTTCACTCGGCCAACATATACAGGAGACCGCACACAAAATAGACTTCAATAACTTCAAGATGCTAGCCAACATTAAAAATAGAATTTCGGACAACCATCGAAGTATAGAAAAGACCGTCAAGCATGAACACATTGGACGATGCATAAAGGTTACCCAGTACCTGGAAGCTGTTTCTAGAAAATCACAGACCAGGAACCACGTGGAACAGTGCCCAAACAACTAGAAAGAAAAAACCGAAGGTGAAAGGAGAGAAAATAATGAAAAGGGCTGTAGTCGAAGTGAAAGGAAAAATACAGAAAAAGTGACACCTTAACTACAAATATCACTTGAGAACAACCGAGATACCTATATGTATGTATATATAAATATATAATATAATATATATATATATATATATATATATATATATATATATATATATATATATATATTACGATGATCCTTTTGTTTTATTAAATTATTATTATATAATTATTTAATTATTGTTATTATTATATATAGGCTAAAAAATATATTTCGGTAGAACATTGAGACTTTGGCAAGTTGTTGAAAAAGATGAAAATTAAGAGAGTTTGTGAACCTAAAGCACTAAACACTATTTATATGATTTTGGTCGACGACCAAATCTTCGAATGTTTTCTATAGTTACCAAGAACATTTCCTAAATTCTGATTGGCTACTGTAATTTTTATATTACGATATTTTTTTAAAACCCTATAACTTTCGCTCCCTTTCACATTTCTTAAAACTAATAACATTTTCATGTTCTACATAAATTTCTCTATAATTTGATACCAAACACGAATTAATTCCTACACTTAATAACTACGTTAATTTTTACACTTATTTATTGAATTTACGCTAATTTTATGAATTTTACAGGCCTGGAAATGACCTCTACATGAATAGGGGATGCTACTACACCCAAATATTCTTCTTTTACAAGCTTACGGCCAATTTGAGAGGAAAATTATTTAAATTTTACCAATACTCTTAAAAACTAAAATTAACAAAATGGACATAAATATAATGAATTGTAACATGAAATTGAGGCTACTTTACTATTTTTGCCTCTACTAATTTATTTTATACAAATTGTCTCAATTTAAAATACTTTCTACAAAAATTTTATGCGAGGAAATAACATAACCTCATATTGTTTAAATAATTTTAATGTAAAATTTCACACTTTTAAACACAATAACTGTTAGTGTAAGTGTTTAAACTTAATGTTCAAGTCACCAATTAATTTATTTTACCACTTTCGTAGGTTCATAAGTTCTTCTACGACTAGTGTGGGAATGTTGTCACTCACTAGTTTAAGGTCATAAAATGTTGATTAAACACAATAATCCCAGAGCTGCTGCATGATTCATGTTTTATAGTTACTCACTAATGTACTTGTTCTGTTTTTTCAAAATTTTTGCACTGATATGTGTTTAACGCACTAATACGAATGTTTTCACTAATCTTGGCTGCGTACATGGAAATTGTGACATTGATACCAGCCTAAATCTAGTTTTAACATTATTTCTGTCAACTACAACCTGTATCACATGTCGTCAGGGAATATTGTTTAAAATAAACTTACTAAACTAAATAAAAACTTGAATTAAATCATAACGATAACAAACATACCCTATACTTCAATGTACTGTGCTGTCGATTACTTATATTAAAATTATATTAAGAAATATTTAAAATTTACAAAATCTCAATGTTTATCAATCATTCTTATCTAGAATTATTTACTGATATGTACCATTTCGTACCAAACTAAAGAAAAACTTCGCTATGCGACTTACATAGCTCTATATATATATATATATATATATATATATATATATATATATATATATATATATATATATATATAGAGAGAGAGAGAGAGAGAGAGAGAGAAAGAGATATAGAGAATAAAGGTTTAACTAACATTTTGTATTCGAGTATTTACATATTGAACAAACACACAGATCAAATTACGCAACCATCTAATAGCAGATAATCGCCTTATGACTCCACAAATTATACCACAAGTTTATATTTTCATGATAAAAAAAATAAATTACATATTTTGAGAGCATTTGAAATTTATAAACACAAACAGAAAGTTCGACAGACATTGTCTTACTTATGAAAATGTAAACTTTCACCATTAACACTCATAATAAAATACTTATCTTTTTTGGGATTTTTTAATGGTGTACTTTAAATTATACAATCTAAACGTTTCGATAACACTTACAGTTATCTTCGTCAGTAGTAATGTTTGTTAAAATTGTTAAAGATGTAGTAAACAATTTTGTCAAATTTGAAAAATTCAAACATAAACATAAGCCTGTTATTAATATAACAGTTTGAGAAACGTATAAGCCAACTATAAAATTGTAGTAAAGAATAACTAGGTCATTAAAATTAAATATTGTTAAACTGCCTCAAAGATGACAAACCAGAACACTCTCTACGACGAAAGCTAACAATGAAATTTGCCAGCCAAAAAACACATTTAACAAAATCTAATCGAGTTATGATGTAAGTGTAAAGTTGTGAAAAACTTCAATTTTAAAATGATAGAAGCATTCACAAATCCAAACATTACATCAAAAAATAACCCAGTTAAATCTAACAAAGAGATATCTTTATCAATAATTGGAAGTGTTATTAAGAATGAAAAGCACAATGCAGAACGTTCTTTGTAATTTTCAATTTCAATTTAATTTCAACTACTTATGTTAAATTATAGTGCTGTGGAAATTTAACATATAATTGGTAAAGCATTTACTTCAAGGTCTAGGAAAAACACAGCAAAAAACCTAGACATACCAAAAGTTGAAAACAAATTAAAATTAAGGCATATCATTATGCTCTTTTTTAATTATAAGATGCCAAAACCTATTTAAACGGAGATTTCCTTCTTGTCTATTAAAATTATTCGGGTGTTTATATATTTCAATAGCTTCACGTTGCAAACGAACATAATAATGGGTTTGTCTTGACAATATTTTCATATCGTCAAATTGAATGTCATGATTTAGATTATTCAGGGCATGGTCAGCCACAGCAGACCTCTCTGGTTGACCCAATCTACAAAATCTCATATGTTCTTTGCGTCTTGTATCAAAGCTACGTTTTGTGGTGCCGATGTATACTTTTCCACATGAACAAGATAACTTATACACTCCGGAAGATGATAAAGGGTTTGACACATCTTTAGGTGATCTTAAATGTTCTTTAATTTTTCTTGTAGGTTTAAAAATAGTCCTAATGCCATATTTGATTAGGATTTTTCAATTCTATTTGTAACATTAGCTATAAAAGGAAGAAAAGCAGTACCAACATTAAGAACTGGTTTTTCTTTAAGGTTACGCCTAGAAGGTGTAATAACATTATTAATATCTGTAAGTGAATATCCATTATCTTGTAAGGATTTTCTTAAATATTTATATTCATCATTCAAAATTCAGGGTCACAAATTCGTTTTGCTCGGTCTACTAAAGATTTAATTACACTAATTTTTTGACGTGGATGGTGGTTGGATAATTTATGAAGGTATCTATCAGTGTGTGTCGGCTTTCTGTAAACCTTAAAAGATAGTGAATTATTATTTTAGATATTAATATGTCAAGAAATGGTAAACTTCCATTAGTTTCTTTTCCATGGTAAACTGAATACTAGGATGTATACCATTTATAAAAACCAAAAACTCATGCAGTGCTTCTTCTCCATGTCTCCAAATAACAAATGTGTCATCTACATATCTATACCAAACTGAAGGTTTTTTAGGTGTATTTTGTAACGTTAATGTTTCAAATTTTTCCATATAAAAATTAGCTATAACAGGACTAAGGGGACTACCCATTGCTACACCTTCAATCTGTTCATAAAATTTACTATTCCACTGAAAATAAGTTGTAGTAAGACAGTGCTGAAAAAGAATGGTTATGTCCTTTGGAAAAAGATGATCTATGTATTCAATAGTTTCTTTTAGAGGTACTTTTGTAAAAAGTGAAATAACATCAAAACTAACCATTATATCACCCTCTTCAATTTTGAAACTATGCATTTTTTCAACAAAGTCGGCAGAATTTTTAATGTAATGGGGTGTTTTTCCTATATGAGGTTGTAATAACAATGTAAGATGTTTTGCAAGGTGATATGTAGGAGAACCAATTGCACTAACAATAGGCCTTAAAGGAATATTAGGTTTATGAATTTTGGTAAACCATATAGTTTTGGTGAAATAGCTTCAGAGTTAGATAGTTTCTTCTTTATTTCTTCAGGAATAGATGATAATTTAATCAGCTCTTTAGTTTTTAAAAGAAACTTTTTGTTGGATCTTTGGTATTTCACGATAAGTTTCTGGTCCCAACAATTGTTCTATCTTAGTGTTATAATCGTTCATATTTAATATAACAGTTGCATTACCTTTATCTGATTTTAATATTATAATACTTTCATTGCGTTTAAGATCAAGTAAAGCATGTCGTTGACGAAAGGATAAGTTGCTCTTTGGAGGTTTTGTTTTACGTAATATGTTAACGGTGTTATATCTAACTTCATTAGCAGCATCAAACGGTAATAATCTAATGGAGTTTTCGATGTTGGAAATTATATCTTCAAAAGGTATTACTCTTGGTGTTATCGCAAAATTTCCTCCTTTAGAAAGCGCTTCAATAGCATAATCTGAAACAAAAGTACCTCTAAAAGAAACTATTGAATACATAGATCATCTTTTTCCAAAGGACATAACCATTCTTTTTCAGCACTGTCTTACTACAACTTATTTTCAGTGGAATAGTAAATTTTATGAACAGATTGAAGGTGTAGCAATGGCTAGTCCCCTTAGTCCTGTTATAGCTAATTTTTATATGGAAAAATTTGAAACATTAACGTTACAAAATACACCTAAAAAACCTTCAGTTTGGTATAGATATGTAGATGACACATTTGTTATTTGGAGACATGGAGAAGAAGCACTGCATGAGTTTTTGGTTTTTATAAATGGTATACATCCTAGTATTCAGTTTACCATGGAAAAGAAACTAATGGAAGTTTACCATTTCTTGACATATTAATATCTAAAATAATAATTCACTATCTTTTAAGGTTTACAGAAAGCCGACACACCTGATAGATACCTTCATAAATTATCCAACCACCATCCACGTCAAAAATTAGTGTAATTAAATCTTTAGTAGACCGAGCAAAACGAATTTGTGACCCTGAATTTTGAATGATGAATATAAATATTTAAGAAAATCCTTACAAGATAATGGATATTCACTTACAGATATTAATAATGTTATTACACCTTCTAGGCGTAACCTTAAAGAAAAACCAGTTCTTAATGTTGGTACTGCTTTTCTTCCTTTTATAGCTAATGTTACAAATAGAATTGAAAAATCCTAATCAAATATGGCATTAGGACTATTTTAAACCTACAAGAAAAATTAAAGAACATTTAAGATCACCTAAAGATGTGTCAAACCCTTTATCATCTTCCGGAGTGTATAAGTTATCTTGTTCATGTGGAAAAGTATACATCGGCACCACAAAACGTAGCTTTGATACAAGACGCAAAGAACATATGAGATTTTGTAGATTGGGTCAACCATAGAGGTCTGCTGTGGCTGACCATGCCCTGAATAATCTAAATCATGACATTCAATTTGACGATATGAAAATATTGTCAAGACAAACCCATTATTATGTTCGTTTGCAACGTGAAGCTATTGAAATATATAAACACCCGAATAATTTTAATAGACAAGAAGGAAATCTCCGTTTAAATAGGTTTTGGCATCTTATAATTAAAAAAGAGCATAATGATATGCCTTAATTTTAATTTGTTTTCAACTTTTGGTATGTCTAGGTTTTTTGCTGTGTTTTTCCTAGACCTTGAAGTAAATGCTTTACCAATTATATGTTAAATTTCCACAGCACTATAATTTAACATAAGTAGTTGAAATTAAATTGAAATTAAAAATTACAAAGAACGTTCTGCATTGTGCTTTTCATTTTAATAACACTTCCAATTATTGATAAAGATATCTCTTTGTTAGATTTAACTGGGTTATTTTTGATGTAATGTTTGGATTTGTGAATGCTTCTATCATTTTAAAATTGAAGTTTTCACAACTTTACACTTACATCATAACTCGATTAAATTTTGTTAAATGTGTTTTTGGCTGGCAAATTTCATTGTTAGCTTTCGTCGTAGAGAGTGTTCTGGTTTGTCATCTTTGAGGCAGTTTAACAATATTTAATTTTAATGACCTAGTTATTCTTTACTACAATTTTATAGTTGGCTTATACGTTTCTCAAACTGTTATATTAATAGCAGGCTTATGTTTATGTCTGAATTTTTCAAATTTGACAAAATTGTTTACTACATCTTTAACAATTTTAACAAACATTACTACTGACGAAGATAACTGTAAGTGTTATCGAAACGTTTAGATTGTATAATTTAAAGTACACCATTAAAAAATCCCAAAAAAGATAAGTATTTTATTGTCTTACTTGTCCAAATAGTAGTACATGTTAGCATGACTATGGATCAGAAGTTGTTCCTTTCGGCTTAGTAAGCATGTGATTTTATATGCTGGATCGAACAAAATGGCCTAGTTGAGGAACGTTATGGGTAGAGTTGAACTGGAAGTTTGTTTTTGGTATGACAATATCGAATTTGATAAAATTTACCTGCGTATCTACGGTTCGGCCTTCAACCTTAAGTTTAAGGCGTCGGGCAATTTACAATATTCGTTGAAGATGTTCACGCTCGATTTCGGACCTCTGTTCTCTTCAGCTTCGTCATCGCACGACTTCATGTCCCCAATGGACCTGAACAATCGTTAATTGTGTACAGGTAAACAAGATAAAATTTACGAACAATAAACAAGCATAATACTGATAGCATAAATACAGATACCTGGATCTTCTCCTGGGTATTTCGAACGTGCAAGGGCGTGTACACCAAAATACGATACAGAAGTTGACTATTATTAAGCTAACTAGAAATAATAATTACGAGCCCAAAATAATCATTATAGAGTTTGTCACAAACACGCACACAAGCGCATAGTCGCACACTACACACCCTATAATATGCAGCTGATGTCATTTAAAAATACACATGAGTTCATGACACTAAATAAACAAAACGTGTATAAGTCCACGAAAATCTTTTTTTTGCGGTACCTATTCGTTCTGAACTAGCTTACTTTGTTAGTGGTTGTGCGGAACTGTCCAGTATAGTCATATAGAACCATTTTATTTTTGAAGCCAGGAGATTCGTCGCCATCCTGGTCTCCTCTTGCAGTAGACTTTCCCTTGCAGTATTAATTGGAGAATGTCATGTCGTCTTTCGTTTCTCATAATATGGCCTAGGTATTTTAATTTACGTTTTTTAATTGCTGTGATAACTTCACATTCCTTTGCCATTCTGCCCAGGACTTCATTATTGGGGACTCTGTCGACCCAGGAGATTCGTAAGGTGCGCCTATCTCGAAACGCTTCAAGTTTTCGCATGGACGCTTCCAAGAGCGTCCAATGCTCTGATCCGTAGAGTAGAGCTGGGAAAGTATAGCACTGTAGTACAAAGGTCTTGGGTTTCAGCGGCAGGTCATGGTGTTACGTGCAAACTTGAACTTTGTGCTCAAACTTACCCCAACAGAGGAAATACCTTTTATATAGGACTTGCCGGTAGCTCGGTCACGGTAGAGATGAAGGGGTCCCACAGTGATCCAGATGGTAATGGTAGCTGAAAGAGACGATAAGGGCGCCAGCTAGAAGGATAAAACAGCCAGCGCTAGATAACTAGTTAATTTGCCACTTTTCTAGCCAAGTAACGAAATATGTTCAAGGATCTGAGCACCAGGAAAACAAAAAAATTGTAAAGTAGAAAGTCCCCAAAACAAACGCGGTATATTATTTCTAATAATGGCAGTATATTATTTGCATTTATATGTGCACACACACACGCACACACACACACACACACACACACACACACACACACACATATATATATATATATATATATATATATATATATATAATTTACATTTCCCAAAAAAAAGTAAAAGGGAGATAATTCCCTAAATAAATGAGTAAATTCACTCGTGTTACACAAATTGTTAACAACAGAAAATACACAAAATATGTGTACTCTTAATTACACAATACAGCAAGCCACCCAAACAGTCTGATACTAAAATTTAGATAATGAAACCAAGTTAAATTTATATCCAAAAATTGCAAAGTAATATACAGAATTGCAAAGCTAAGTATGCTAAAACATAGGTTTATAGTCTTTAATAAACTACAGTAAACAGGTAATTTAAGCGTTCCCCAAGTTGTAGAGGCACATTGAATAATAGATTATAGTAATAATACAATTGCTATGAATAACTTGCAGTAAACAAAAATAATAGAAATGATCAGGTGGTTTATGAAACCTTTAACTCGAATCTGTTGAGCTGAATGCATCCAGTTACACAGTTTCTTACAAAACAGTGTTCAATTACATACATTACCAATAGACATGCTATTTTTATACTCAAACATTTTACTCAAAGCAATTTACTGTAAAAGCGCAAAAATTTGTGCAATAACACTTAAAGTTTTATCACAAACTTGTACATAGATCTATACAACTTATAGGATTGGTCACAGATTAACCAAAGCATTAAGGTATCCAAAAGACACTGAATATCCCAGCCTGCCGGAAAGTTGTAATTTCAAATATTTCACAAGTGTGGAAGTCAAATTTCTTGCTAATTATGTAATAAGTAACACCCTTCATCAGCGAAATGACAGTATGTCCAACAGTATACGAATTATATACAAATGTACATATATTTACACAGCATACCAGTCTATTTAGATGTTGTACGAAAAGTATATTATGTGGCGTACCAAAGGTATATTGTATAGCGTACGAGAAGTACCTCTAAAATTAAATATGAACAGCTAAATGAAAGCATGAATATCAATCTTACCTTCAATGAGGTAAAGAATCAGAAAAGTATTAATGGTAACGTAGAGAAATAGATTCAGTTAATATCGAGTATGAGTTCCCCTAAAATAAAAATAAAGCTAGCAACCGTTAAAGTAGGTTGTTACATTCTTACCAGCAAATCTAAAGTATAAAACCAACTTCGTAGTTAGAGAAATTTGTGAGGTTAAGTTTAACCTCTTTAGCTAATTGGTTTAATGATTTTGTTAATGGATTTAGTTCTTGAATCGAACCAGATCGATTGCCTGAAAGTAAAATGTGGTAGAAGAACACAAAAACTAAGCGTGACAAAAGCTCACCTGTTTTCAATATTTCCTACATATCCGATATAAATCGATTGTACCCACTAATTATAGTGATTTGGCACAAAATTTAGAAAAATGTTATAAACCGATAATCATCGATGGGCTAAATAAAGTCCAGAAATTTACATTTTTATTTTAGGAAACACAAAATGGCTTTCTTTCGCCAAGCACAGACTGGAAGGAAGTGAAATTAAAATCAAATATGCGAATGTCAAACGGATATATACCAGTGACACCCAACACATGAAGTTGAAACATAACTTATAAGTGACCATCAAAATGTTTACCTAACCAACAGAAATGTTTTTTAATTGTGAAGCGTAATATATTCAAGAAACTACAGAGATAAACTTAGAGAAATGTTATTATTTTTAGCAAAATAGCAAATTTAAAGAAACACGAGCAATTCATTAATTCTAATAGATCGCAAAAATTTACTTAATAGTACAGCAAAAGTAACGAATGTAACATCTTTTTTTTTATTGAAACAAAAGGGTTCTAAATCTGCCCCCAAAACCCGATCAATAAGGCGTTGAAAGATCGCTGGACTATTGTGCAGCCTAAAAGGCATTCTAGTAAATTGGAAAAGACCCCTATTAGGAACAGTGAAAGCTGTCAGTGGTTTAGAATCCTGAGAAAGAGGTATTTGCCAGTAGGCGGAGCGTATGTCCAAACTGGATAAATATCGCGCATCCTGTAAGCGATCTAAGATAGTCGTAATATATGGTAGAGGATAAGCATCTTTTTGAGTAACGGAATTAAGTCGCCGAAAGTAGATACAGAAACGTTACGATTTGTCTTTTTTCCTCACTAAAACAATAGGACTGGACCATGGACTGTTTGATGGTTCAACCACGCCTAACGCCAACATATCATCCAATTATTTATGAACTACTGCTTGAAGAGCAGGAGAAAGAGGGTAATAGCGTTGCTTAATCGGTTCTGAAGATGTTAAAATTTTATGTTCAAGAAGAGAAGTGCAACCCATAGTATCAGCAGCTGTAGGAAAAGCGGTTTCCAAAAGTGCCTGTAGAGAAGATTGTTCAAGAAGTGTAAGTTCGGAGAAGGAATTTAAATGTTCAGAGATGGAGTCTATCAAAGGAGAAGTATCAAAAGACCATTGCCCATTTCAAAAATCTGGTAAAAAGTTTATCGCTCGCCAAAAGTCAATGCCCAAAATAAGAGCTTGTGATACTTCAGGTACCACTAGTACATCCAATACGACAGATTTATCTTCTACACTTAAAGGAAGAGATAAGTGGCCCAAAATGTGACATTTAGTACTATTCGCCAAAGCACAAAACGACGAAGAAAGATGAGGAAGTAAGGAGAAGTGTAGGCGTTGTAATATTTGCCAACCCGGAGCACCCACTATAGTACGTGAAGACCCGCTGTCCAATAAACCCTTAACAGTGTGACCGAAGATTGAAATGTTTAGATATGGTCGCTCGTCATTGCGAACACTCGCGAAAATAAAATCCAATAGATAGCGATTGTTTGTCAGCTAACCCGAAAAATGGAGAATCCGAGATTAAAGAGATGGTTGAATCTTCCACTCGGTCAGGAGATTCCGAAATTAGTTTTTTTGATTTTTCGTACAGACAGGACAACTCAGTTTTCCGCAACCATAACAATGTTTGTTTTGAGGTTCAGGACACCTCGGTGAAGTATGGTCCTGTTTGCGACAGTTCCAACAGCGTACAGAAGCAGAGGAAGAAGTAGGCGTAGGAGTAGTGATTGTACTGACTAAAGGACTAGGCATCTTTCAAGAAGTTGAAGAATCGCTATGAGAATCGACATAAGCAAGACTCGGTTCAAGAAGTCTCGTAGAACGTCTAGAAGGTGGAGGTTTAAAATTATCTATAGCATATTTATTATATTCAAGCTTTTTCCTTAAAGAAATTAATTGAGTAAGAGAAGTGATTTCTACTAGAGCCAAAGAAGTTTGGTAATAAGGAGTAAGATTACGTCGTACTATTAATAATTGTTGGTCTTCCGAAAGAGGAGTAAGAAGTCGTTGAAATAACCCTTGCATCGTAGCTACATAAATTTCTATAGTTTCAGTCGCCCCCATCGTTCGCGATTCAGAAGTCGTTCCTCAAAGTCAACTGGAAGAAATTCAGACTTGAGCAAAGTCACTACATCTGCCCAAGAAGATAGTAAGGCTTTGTGAGCCCTAAACAATAATAATGCTTTTCCAGTTAATAATTCAGGACAAGCAGAGAACAGATAACTGTGAGTTAAACCTCTAGCCGAAGCCAGTTCCTCAATACGTGTAAGAAATTCTAATAGTGAAGTAGTACCTTCCCTCGAAAATGTTAGATTAAGTTTTGCCGCAGAAAAATATTTAGGAGAAACAGCGATAGCAGAAGAAATAGTAGGCGCAGAAGAAACAGTAGGCACAGCAGAAATAGGTTTTGGTATCGAAACATGACCTTCAGAATCTGATGAAAGATATTCAGGTTCACTGTCAGAAGTGGATTTCGTAACAGAAGGGCTAGAAGAAATAATTTGTGAAAAACTCACAGAAGTAGAAGGTTTGCCTTTTCGATAACTCGATTCGACTTCAGATCTTATCATCTGGAAAGACAGCAGAAGTTGATTTTTCTCTGAGATTTCATCAGCTGAAGTAGCTTTCATACGTTCACAACGTCTTTGAGCATGAACCCAAAGAGTTCGCATACGTTTAAACGAAACAGTAGTGATATCTCCCGAAAAGGTTGAAAGAGCAGTAGTAAGTTCTTGTTCTGCTGAACGTACAGCAGTCAGATCAGTCTTAAAGTCCATTTGATGCTCGACACCAGTCAAAGATTTAGTCGTGTCTAACTCTAAAGCACTACGCACAGCCTTACGTAAAAGTTCTACAAGGATATCGGAAGGTATTCCTCGAGAAGTTATTTCATATTGAAGCTCAGTTTTCAGTAAGCGGTTTACTTCTATTCTCCATAAGTTCGCCATAATGAATAATAAAATTCAAATATTCAATAAGAATAAACTGTCAAAAAAAATGGTATTAATTGTGAAATAGTGTCGGTATACTATTCACAGCAATCAGATAAATTTATAAACTTAAAGTGAGAAAGTCAAAAATAATTTGTACAGAACTTTCTACACAACAACCCCAATCTAAATCTAAACACAAAAGCTAGTAACTAAAGTAAATAATAAGACCTCAATAAAAAATAGTTTTAAATTTCACCAGTAAGAATTTAACAAATATAGCAAAAACAAAATTTTAATAGGAACAGAAAAGTTTTTTAGAAAATGTCGGCCCAGACAGTTGGAGCGCCAGAAAATATTTAAATTTTATTATTCATTATCGCAACCTTATGGAGAATAGAAGTAAACCGCTTATTCAAAACTGAACTTCAATATGAATTAACTTCTCGAGGAATACCTTCCGATATCCCTGTAGAACTTTTATGTAAGGTTGTGCTATTGAAGACGGTGTCCGTTTTCACAAATGCTGCGCTAGCTTTTGCTATACGTTGTTTTATTTCCAATGAGTAATCCAATTGACTGTTCACATTAGTGCCAAGGTATGTATAGCTTTCAACCCTTTCAATTTGTTGTTAGTTGATCGTTAATTGTGTATATATGATTGGGCGTTTGCTGGTAAAGCATATATTTTGGCTCCTTTGTTTTTAGATCTAAACTGTAATACTAGCTAATTTCAGTTATACGTATCATTAGTTTTTTTTTGTTTTATGATTGTGGACCTGAACAGGCTAAATTTGGCCTATCGTGCTAAAGCACTCAGGAACACTTAGGAGGATGGATAGAGGGATAATGAATGGCCAATAGATGCCCATGAACAGCTACCTTAAATTTTCTCATATAAGTGAGGGGAAAGCAGGAACTAGGAAGATCATTCCAGAGCTTAGAAGCCGTGCAGAAAAATGTGGATTGCGCCCGTTTGGTACGACAAGTGGAGATTTGTACTGCATACTGATGATGTGAATGAGCAAACCGAGTATTTCTCGCAAAGATAGCCCGAGATGGTATCAAAGAATATAATTCAGCAGCACAATAGCCGTTGCAATAACGATAATACAAAGAAAGAACTGAAACCATCCTTCTATGCTCAAGGGACTGTATGTGAGAAGTTAAGGACGGGTAATTTATAAGCCTAATTGCTCTATTTTGAATACGATCAACGATCTCGAAAGCGTATTGGGGAGCATTAACCCAGAGGTGAGAATTATATTCCAGATGAGGCCGAATTTGGGCCTTATACAGCAGAAGGAGTTGTCGAGAGGTAAAGTGTTGCTTAGATCTGTACAAAGCCTATTTTACGAGCAGCTGTTTTGGTAGCTGACAGAAGATGGTCAACCCATGAGAGATTTGAAGATACAGTCATGCCGAACAGAGTAATAGAGTCTGAAAACTTAACAACTGAGCCATTCACACTTACAACAGGAAATGATCGATCTTTTTTGGCGGACACAAGGCAACACTGAGTTTCGTGTTTGTAAGCATCGCAGATTGTCTGCAAATACCATTGCGTCGTCTGCGTATCTACTGTTCAGACGTTCGCCGCTAATTAGTATTTTTTCATCATATAATACAAGAAAAAATATAAACAAAACAATATCATTCAAAATTTACACAAGAATAGACGAAAATTAGGTAGTACTTTTGTCTCAATCAAAAGGTACAACAGTAAGAGCTTAAACCAGATCGCCAATCTCCACGGCCTAATGGGTGGTAAGGAGACTTCCGACACCCGACCGAATCATTCTGATTTAGAGTCCGTTATTAAATGGCTTCTCTGGGAAACCCTGACGTAACTGTATACCTATTTTAAATTAAGAATTATTATTCTGTTTGACTACGGATGATTGAAAATACATCAGGTAAATGTCTTTCTATAATAGTCACGTTTATAGATGTATACAGGGCGGATACTCTAAGTGGCATACATTCTGTAACTGAAAAGGGTGAAGTCCGGGAGAAAAATCATGATAGGCATTCTTTATAATTGTTTCCAGTCCTCAATCTGGAGGTTACAGTTTCTCCATATATCCACCCCCGGGGGTGAAGCCACCCCTAACTTTTTTTTTTCAAATGTAATGGTAGGTCATGTGATAATAATAATAATAATACGTTTTTATTCCCATAATAATATACATATGTATTATCACCCTAATTAATACCTTAAAGTAATAATATCTTAAAATAATATTGTAGGCTTATATGGGAAATGGTTCTGCATGCACTACGCATACAGCCCAGAGTTACAGTATAGTTATCCAATCTATTTAAATCACTGTTTATATTATTTATTGTTCTATAATTGGAACTTGGTGCAATGTAGTAGTAAGCGAAAAAAAAAATAAAAAGAAATAACTAGATATGTTTCAGATATATTTATTTTGTAATTAGCAATATTTTGTTTAAGAGAGGTATGTTATGTAATATCCATTTTTTCAATATTTTCCAACGGTTTTTTGTTAGTTTTACCTTTTTGAGAGAACTAGGTAGAGCATTATACAGTTTTGGTCCTAGATATGTTGCGCTTTTTTGGAATACCGTTTTATTTACTTTTGGTAATCTTTTTTTTTCTTTGATTGTACTTCGGGTACCAATTACGTTAGAATTCCGCCTTTGAGAACTGTGAGCGTCACTTATATTAAAAAACTGTCGAAGGACCTTAAAAAGAAATAAATATTTTAGTGGTAAGATGTTCAGTTGGATGAATAATGGAAGAGATGGAGTCATTCTTGGTTTGTTGGTTTGTTGATACACCTTGTGAAAGCTTTATTAAGAGGAATACAGCGCAGTATTTATTTTCTCGGGTATTTGAAAAATAAAGTGAAAAAACCTAAATAAACAACTTTCTCCGGCTCATTGGTATTTAATTTCGAAAATGATTGAAATGTCGGTAGGTAAAAATGTACCGTAGTGATAACATGCATTTATTATTGCAAGAAGCCTGATCTTATCGTTGAAAGAAAAAATCTTTTTTCTTCTGTGTTTCTTACACTCACTAAATGCTTTTTAATTTCGACAATGCTTGAATGGTCGTATTGATACCGTGCATTTATTATCTCATCAAATCAGGTCTTATCGTTGATGAAAAACGCTCTTAATCTTCTGTGTTTCAGTTTCGATTTTAGTTACCTGCTTGATTTGTTAGCGTCTACATTAGTAAATTACAATATCGTCTGTTCCTTGTATTTTTATTGGCTCGTTCCTTTAAGTAAATAATTCCTCTAGTGCAGTTTTCACATCTTCACATCACAGTAAATTATTTAGTATCGCTTATTTAACGGAAGCCCCCCGCATTGAAATAATAATGATGATCGGATATGGTGACCGAAGTCGTACTTAAGGCACAATTAGCAAAATAGAAAGGCCGTATAGAGAATTGGGTCATGTCAGGAATCTGCCAAGACAAAGAAGAGAGACAGTTGACGAAAATACAAAGGTGAACGTTTTGTTGGCTATTCAC
Source organism: Vesta saturnalis (assembly GCA_036346205.1). Classification (NCBI taxonomy): domain Eukaryota; kingdom Metazoa; phylum Arthropoda; class Insecta; order Coleoptera; family Lampyridae; genus Vesta; species Vesta saturnalis. The sequence continues at coordinate 3,966,078 of JARFJB010002109.1, forward strand.
GCAAACCCCACCATTTCGGCACAGCAATTAGCGCGCAATAATGAGGCCAGACCGACGAATTGAATTTTGTGAACGAATGATGGACCTCTTTGACCATGGTCACATACAGTTGGAATGGATTCTCTTATCGGATGAATGTATTTTCTCTTTGCACGGTGAAGTGAATCATCACAATTGTCGTTATTGGCCTGACCACAACCCCCATTGCATACGGGAAACTCACATGCAACATCCACAAAAATTAAACGTATGGGCTGGGCTTATTGGAGATCCAGTGGTAGGGTCACTTTTTCTGAATGGTAATCTTGGTGGGCAGTTATATCTTTCTATGCTCACGGATGACCTGCTCCAAAATTTAAGGGATCTATTTCCAAATAACAATCCTAATGACTTGGATGAGACAATTTGATTTCAGCAGGATAGCGCTCCACCGCACTATGCATTGCTAGTACAGACCTATTTAAATAAAATTTTTCCAAAAAGATGGATTGGTTGAAGAGGTGCACTTGAATGGTCACCACGATCCCCGGATCTTAATCCCCTGGATTTTTTTATGGGGATATTTGAAAAGGAAGGTTTATGCTACATTACCGACCGACCTTCAGGATCTAAGGGATAGAATTACTGCAGAAATCAGAAATATTCCACATGTTTCAAAACGTGAGAAATGGTTTTTATCACCGATTTGGTCTTAGTCAAGAAACAAATGGGTACCATTTTGAACATCTTTAAAGTTATGAGTGTACCCTATAAGAAAAGATTTGTTTGCAGAGAAGTCGTTAAATTGTAGTTTACTTTAAGAAAGTTCACAAATTAAACTTCCTTTGCTAAGAGAGTGCATTTATTTGCTTATTATTTTTGTTTTTGATTTTTTTGTTCAACAAAATAATGTTTAAAATTTTGAGAAAATAATAACTGCGTTGTATTCCTTTAAAACAGGCTTTCACACGGTATATTACTTGACCTACCCTTACATTTGAAAAAAAACTTAGAGGTGGATTCACCCCCGGGGGTGGATATATGTAGAAACTGTAACCTCCAGATTGACGGCTGGAAACAATTATAAAGAATGCCTATCACGATTTTTGTCTCGGACTTCTCGTCTTTGAGTTACAGCATTTATTCCACTTTGAGTATCCACCCTGTATAAATAAATTGGATGTAGTACCTCTATAAGTAATTAATTAAAAAGCAATTTCGATTAATAAATACGTTCGTAAGCGCCAGAAAACCCAATCTTATTAATTACGTACTTATGGCTTATTTATTTTCATAACGTACCCTTTATTATCAAAAAGTGTTTGCATATAGGTACCTATGTATGATTGAAAAATAAGTTAGGTAAAGGCCTTTTTCTAATAATAATAATAATAGTAATAATATTATTTATCCAACAGACGTACACTTGTCCACAGTGGACTCTGCTATAAACCATTACAATATTAAAACATAACAAGATACAATATTGTGTAAAACCATAAATGTGGGAAAAGAAATTGAAATTTACACTAATCTGCAGTCCGGGCGGCCAAAGAATGCCTCGTGTCGCGCATGGATATTCGTGCGTTCGGCCGCAGTCGTTAACGCAATAGCGACTGAAAGCATTACCAGTGGCGTCGGTGTCGCGTTTTCAATTAATCGTCACCAAACCACACGAAATTTTAAAATATTTTATTTATTTGAATTACATATGAACAGTAATAGTTTAAACATTTATAAAATAAAAAAATAACCATGTTGACAAGTAATAAATTTTATATTTGAATTACAAATAAACACAACAGTTTAATCGTTTATGAAAATCAAAAAAGTATAAGTTCGATTTTTAATTATAGAAACAGAATAGGCTGTATTTTAAGAGTATTATTCAGGATTTAAAAAAATTATGATATTTCTTAGGTAATCAATTTTTATATTTCCAATGATATTTGCCACTGAACTGACAGACACTTTTGTTGCTTCAGACACGGTTTCTTTTAATTGTTTCAAGGTATATGTGGGGTGTAAGTTTTTCAAATAACTGTACACATTATATATTTCCTCACGCGTTTGACCACTTATTACTTGGCCACTTTTTCCCAATGTAGACACTCACTCGCTTTTAAATCACAGTTGAAAAGGAACTAACTAATAAAAACATTTTTGAATACTTGCTAATCTGTTGTTAATGATACTAAGGAATGTCAACTATTAGGATTTCTTTAATGAGAATTTAAGAAAAGGCCATTAGCATTACATGCGCCCCAAACTACTTATTTATTTTACTATGTATTGTGAAAGTATTTGTTGTTTATACATATTTGTCTAATAAATTTGAGTATTATGAGCTTTAAAATTCACATAGGACAGAAAATGGTTCACTGTCGTTTTGTTGCAATAATTGTAATAAAGTTAAATTAACAAGTACGTATGTAAATTAATAACAGAAATAAATAATTAATTAGTGTAATACATGATAATAAACGGAACGCGCTTTTGGTGGCGACGCCACTGACATGCCGCGCTTAAGAGACTTGAAGTTGGACGAATGCGCATCCAACGTTCAGGCATTCTTTGGCCGTGCGGACTGTACCTTTGATATTATTATTAAAGATATCAGCATTTAGTTTGTTACTTAAATCAAACATTACGATTAACGGTGAGCTCTTGTGAAAATTTGAATTAGGTGTGGAATAATTAAATACTTGTGACTTTGTTGATGTTATACGTGGTTCATTTATACATATCTTACGTAACAACTCAGAATGATCTATAGTACCATGTAAGGGTTTAGGTAAATAATTTAGCACCTGTTTTTATTGAGTCTGCATTCAATTCCCTGAACAGCTGTGCATAAGGATAATACCTTTCCGGATATATCTTATGCTTAATAAAAAATAAATATTTTACAAATGTGTTGATCTTTTTCTAATGCTTTAATGTGGGTGTTATAGAATGGCCTCCAAATTATTGCACAATACTCTAAACCACTTCTTACAAAGGCATATTACAGCGACTTTATGACTATTTGTGAACTCTCTTGTATTTCGAAAAATAAATCCTAACATTTTCATCAATTTTGTTATTACATTATATCTATTAGCAAATGTTAGTCGTGAATCAAAAATAACGCCTAAATCTTAAATATAATCAGATCTAACAAGTATTGTGTTGTTAATTTCATAATTGTAAACAATTTGATTCTTACCTCATGTAAACGACATGATTTGACATTTAGCTACATTTAAGTTTAATTTATTTAACATACACCTGCGTGATAGCGCATTAATATCATTCTGAAGACCTACACTATCATATTCATCCTTAATAATATGTACTAACTTAAGATCGTCTTTTTTTTTATGATTGTGGACCTGAACAGGCTAAATAAGGCCTATCGTGCTAAAGCACTCAGGAACACTTAGGAGGATGGATAGAGGGATAATGAATTGCCAATACATGCCTATGAACAGCAACCTTAAATTTTCTCATATCATAAGTGAGAGGAAAACAGGAACTAGGGAGATCATTCCAGAGTTTAGAAGCCGTGTAGAAAAATGTGGATTGCGCCCGTTTGGTACGACAAGTGGAGATTTGTACTGCATACTGATGATGTGAATGAGCGAACCGAGTGTTTTTCGCAAAGATAGCCGGAGATGGTATCAAAGAATGTAATTCACCAGCACAATAGCCGTTGTAATAACGATAATACAAAGAAAGAACTGAAACCATCCTTCTATGCTCAAGGGACTGTATGTGAGAAGTTAAGGACGGGTCATTTATAAGACTAATCGCTCTCTTTTGAATACGATCAACGATATCGAGAGCGTATTGGGGAGCACTAACCCAAAGGTGAGAATTATATTCCAGGTGATGCCGAATTTGGGCCTTATACAGCAGTCTGTGTACAAATATAAGTTTATATTTATTATATTCACTACCTCATTAATAAATATTAAGAACATCAAGGGTCAAAGATTAGACCCTTGTATTACACCACTTGTGGCATTATAGAATTTCGACCGAACTCCATTAAATGCAACACACTGCCTTCTATTTATTAACAATGAAGTAATCAGTTTAATAATATTTCTATTAAAACCAAAATTATTAAGTTTTTTGACAATATCATGGTGTACCTGATCAAACGCTTTACTAAAGTCTGTACAGCAAACATCTATCTGATGCCTCTTATTTAAATGGTTAGATCCAAAATCAGTGAAGTTGAAGAGATTTTTTGATGTTGAACGACATTTAATGAACACGTGTTGTTTCATAGTGAGGTGATATTTTACCTGATGATGTATACATGACGATATGTTCAAACAATTTAGCAAAATTGGGAATTATTGCAATCGGACGATAGTTACATATGTCACTAGTGACACCAGATTTAAATACCGGGCATATTTTAGAGGTTGTTCTAGACTTTAGAAAACTCTCAGTTCTTAATAGCTAAATTATAAAGTCTGACTAATGGAATTTCAAACCATGGTATACAATCTTTCACAAAAAATGCAGGTATGTTATAACAGCTCATGGTAAAGTTTCCTTTAATTTTTTGAGCAGCTGACTGTACATCCAAAGCACTAATTCTAAATGTATGTAATACATTGATTTTATCACAGGTCTCACTTTCACTTCCACTGGCACTGATAGAATCTTCTGATAAGAACACACTTTTAAAGGGAGTAACAAACCAATTTACAATTTCTTCAGATTTATAAAGAACCAAACCATTGTGCAACATTTTACCGGGCATTCTTGTACAGCGTTTCTTTGCATTCACATAATTCCATAGCGCCTTTCATATTTATAAAAGTGTTTTATAAGTAGCGCTATCCTTTTAATGCTGTGCGTAATTCAGTTCTGTATGTACGTAACAATATTATAAGTAAAACATTTAAAGAGTCACTGCATTACGCATTTAGGTGGATTTTCTCTGTGCCGCGTTAAACTTGACTTAACTATTGGTAGGTATCTCTTTTTGGTGTACGTAGTACAATTAAAAACGTTTATAACGTAGATCTTACTTACTAGTTCACCGCCCGAGGCTAGGAAAACTAGATGCCATTTTACCTTCTAGCATAAATGCCTTGTATAAGAACGAGAAAGGTATATAACTGCATCAGTTGTATGAATATACGCGCTAATCCAATATTCGCATTTACTCATTTAACCAACTATATCTATCTGTTTATAAAATAAGGGCCCGTTTAACCCTAAAAATCTTTACACCCGCAATAAAATAACCAAGCTCATCTTCAACAAAGAAATAAAACATTTGATAAGGTAAATAAATTTACGTGCCGCATAAAATCGTTACATTGTCAAGTTAATATTAAAGCGAATGGTAATTTATTAAATGACAGTAATAATCATATCGTTAAGGAACACTAAGGGTCAAGCTTAGGTCGTATATTACACTTAAAACTTTGAAGCGAATCATTTAAATTAACCATAAAATGTTAGGTTTCATGACTAATATGCTTCTTAAATGTTCACAGTTGTAATAAAACTGAAATAAAAACTTTTACTTTCAAAACATACTTTGAAAATATAAAGAACTTTTTAATTCAAATAAATGAGGATGACTTTATAAACATAAAATCGTGAAATGAATGGTAGTAAAAGTAATCTTTGCCAAATTTGTTTTGTATGAGTTCAACAGTCATAACAAAAGCAACTTTTTTTCTGTTAAATGGGAATAGAATTCACAATATTTGATCAATTATCATTGTTTACAAAGGTGATAGATACATTAACAGGTTATTATGGGGAAATAACAGCCTAGTTCTAAAAGAACGGTGTGAAAGGTGTGATATTTCCTGACATAGCCATTCCTTGTAAAAAAATAAAATCAATCAATTTGATTCAGTTTGGAAATCGCAATAAAGTAATTAATGTATGTTTATTATTTATAGCAATCCAAAAGAATTGAGTTGTGTAAGTTGATCAAGTACGTCTATTCATGCTAGGTTGAAAATCATTCAATAGGAAAAAAGTATGATAAACTTCGAATATTTTTAAAAAATGCTTATAACTTTTATTACTTAACGTGGTATAGATAGAACTGAAGAGCACTTAACCATTATTTATTTCTGCAGAAACGGATCTAATCAAAAGTTATAAAACTTTTGTTTTCAGAGTAAATTAATAACAATTTTTAACAGTAATAAAAAAGATTTGTTTTTGATTAGTTTTTCTTTTTATAATCTTTCTGATTTCGTCTTACATCTAAATCATAATTCTGTGTTGAAATTTTCATTGTACAAAGTAATGGAACAGATAACAGTGTTTCCTTAAATTTAGTACAATTTTCGGCATACGGGTAGAAAATGACCGACTATAAGTGAGCACAATGTGAACTTAATGCGTAAAATGCAAATCAACTACTATAAATAATTGGGTTCCTATTTTTAAAAGGTCAATTACATTTTAACTTAAAACTAAAATTTAACTGTGCTAAAACCCAAAAGAATCTTGGCTTAAAATAAAAGCGATTTCAATTATCAATTTACAATCTGCGATAAAGAGCTGTTTTTTTTTTATTACAGAATATATTACTTATGAACAAAGTGTGAAAAGAATTTTTAAACAAATTTGTGTGCCGAAATAGATGTCGTTTAAATGCATGTTGGTATATCTTTTATTGACATTTACGGAAAATTGAAGCCAGTGTGCTTACTGCTTTCCAAGTATCACGTTTTTGTTAATAACATATTTTTCTTTTTTATTAGTTATAGTTTTGATTAATGTTTTCTTCTATAAATAACTTATACATCTAATATTTTTGATCCTTTGTTATTACTAAAACGTTTTATTGTTTTGTTGGCTTTTGTATCAGAAACATTTAGTTTGCTTGTCAACATGTACTTCATTTTTATTTTGTATTTAATAGCTTACATACTTACATAATTCTTTGTAATTTTTGTCCTATAATTGGTATAATATTCTGTTGGGCAATAAATAAGTAAGTAGGTAAGTAAGTGAGTGATATATATATATATATATATATATATATATATATATATATATATATATATATATATATATATATATATATATATATATATATATATATATATATATATATATATATATATATATATATATCAGCGTGGTCCTTTTAAAGTGTTACAAAGCGATATTGAGAAACGGCTGATTGAAAATAAATGAAATTTTTAGAGATACAATTAGTCGTTGGGGGACAATTTTTGACAGAGTAAGTCATGTTTTAACCCTTTCCACTGTTTATGGGTGGGGGATAACTTTTAAATGTTAAATGGAAAGGTGCAGTTTTCTTTCCAGATTCGTACCTAATCTCCAGAAAAAACTAAGTTATAGTTAATGAATAATTTAATGCCAATGTCAATGTCACTACGCTAAATTCAACAAAATTAAAAATAAAATCAACTTTATGCCGAGAAGCACGTGCTATATTGAATGACACTTACCCTAACAGATGGAATGGACGTGGGGGACCAGTAAATTGGCCTGCAAGATCACCAGACTTAACCTCTCTTGATTTTTTCTTGTGGGGTTTCGTCAAAGAAAAAGTCATGGTGACTGCTCCAACTACAGCCGCGTGCAGTTCGTGAAATAACCCCAGATACGTTTTTCAGAGTGCGGAATTCTTTTCGAAAGAGGGTTGATAAATGTTTAGAACAAAATGGTCGTCATTTTGAACACCTATTATAATAAAATAGTGTACCTAATATCAGTTTTTTCCTGTAGATTTTCTTTTTAATTTTGTTGAATTTAGCGTAGTGACATTGACATTGGCATTAAATTATTCATTGATTATAACGTAGTTTTTTTCTGGAGATTACGAATCTGTAAAGAATACTACACCTTTACATTTAACATCTAAAAGTAACCCCCCACCCCTAAAAAGTGGAAAGGGTTAAAACGTTACTTAATCTGTCAAAAAGTGTCCCCCAACGACCCATTGTATCCCTAGATATTTCATTTATTTTCATTCAGCCATTTTCTCAATATCGCTTTGTAACACTTTAAAAGGACCACTCTGATATATATATATATATATATATATATATATATATATATATATATATATATATATATCGCAGTCTTCGGAGATAATAAAATTTATTAGCCACTATTTACAAAACTAATTCAGAGCTTTAGCTTAAACAAACGTGTAACTCAATTGAGCCATAATGTCCGTAACTGTAACTATAATAAATACATATTTGGTGTAGAACAACACACGACCTTCCAATGTACACATTGGAAACTGTAAGAAATAAGAAATAAAATAATTTTTGTGACAATACATTTTAGGACACCTCTTATTAATACGCTAGAAAATAGACATTGTAAAAAACAAAAACAACAAGCTGTTTTAGATAGACTTTTAAAGTTTCATGTCCGATAGAGGTTAATTA
>JARFJB010002109.1:3976967-4059467 GCA_036346205.1 Vesta saturnalis
ATAAACTTTGAGTCAAAAAATATCATAATTAAGTCAATAGGGTTCAAGTTATCATTCTTTATCTTATTTATGAACTTTGGCGTTATTGATTTATCGATTTTATACTTTTGTTGTCGTCTTTGTTATTCCTGGTCTTCCCACTTCTTGACTAATTTCGGCTGGTGGCAGACGTTTAGCAAACGTTACAGGAGATATGTCATCGTTGGTATCAGTGCCATAGTCGGGATCACGTTTTGCCTCGTTCTGAACAAATAATGAGTCATTTTCTTCAAAATATGTGCTTGTGTTTTCCCCACCTCCGATGCAAAAGATGTTGGCCGGTTGTTTTAAAACACCTTTTCCTATATCTCTAAATGTACTCAGTTCATGCTCATTTTCGCTAGGGGCATCATCCTTGTTGCTGTCAACATCATCTTTGGGTGGAATTAAAACTAACTGCATTTCATCACAATTTCGAATGTTTTAAGAATCTTGGTCGCAGAACTAAGTTCCTCCAAAACGTTGAGTAATTCCTCAGCACCACGTGGGTTTTCTGGATCACACAATTTTTTCTTTCTGTACTAAAATTGTGTTAAACCAACTAGTGAATACGCACCGTATGATATTACATACATAATTTATTATGAGCCACTGTATTTATAAATCTAGTCTACATACTTAAAAATAATAAACTTTCAGCCTACAATCGCATATAAGAAGCTAGAGTAGAAAAACAATGGTGTCAACTTACCCAAAGCTCGTTTTCGTTATAACGGAATTGTACATTGGATTTCCAAGCTACAGCACACAAAAACTGAAACAGTATTGTCCTTTATGTGCACAAACCCTTATTGTTTGTACATTAAATAACTATTATAGCACGAAATATTTTAACCCTTCCTCGACTATAAAAACAGCATAACCTAAAACAGCGCCTTTGTTTATGTATGATATGTCATACGTTGGGAATTAATGGGTTAAGTCAATATAAGTAAAGAAATGTCTTACATTTTGTGTACTAAAATGCATGCATTAAAAATAGCCACACTCCGACTTGTTCTATGTATTTTTTACTAATACAACTCGGCACAAGCGTAAGAAACTCATGAGCTCCCTACATCAAAATTTTTGGTTACTTCAAAATACTTCCTTTGTTAAAAGTTAAAATTTCTGTTTGATAATGTTCAAGGTGTACTAGATAATAATTACCGTAAACAATGTGTACAAAAATTAAAATTAATAAGTTCGACAATACATGTGCAGTTAATCAACTTAAGTTCAACTTAAATTTTAAAAATGTCTGTATTGAAGCTTGTACGTAATTGAAAACTATTTATAAATATTTGAATATTCCTTTCACTGTTGTATATTAAGTATATAATTTATGTCAGTTCAATATGCTGTCAATACCTGATTGAAAGGAATAATATTCTAAGGATATCACAATTTCAAATCTTTTATATTCAAGAACACTGCATAAAAATAATACCTTTCTAGATACGAACAGCCTTCTATGTCAAGCAGCTTCAATAAAGCATTTAATGCAAATTACTGTTAAGTTATTTAGGTAAATTTAATACGTGTAACACATATTTCCACAGTCCATATTCAACATTTTCAACACAATTATACAAATGACTTTACATGGTTCTAACGTAAAAGGCAACAGTTCATCTATCCAGATTTTGTCATGTTCAAAGGCATTTTAGATAAAAACTTCTAATGGGGTATACAGCGTCTGAATGTGAACATTTAACGACCGCCTCTCTGGTTTTGCTTCTGGCATATGTTTTACAATAGACTCGCTATAAATTCTACATTCAACCTATACTTTTGGTATTCCGGTATTTTCAATGTAAGTTGCAATCGCGCTAAAGGCTCGGGATATTAAAACCCAGTTTTTCTTGGAAACACTCGTTTGTGGAACCTTTAAAGGACAATAACTACCTGGCTGGAACAACTAATTGTTTACACGTGCTTCGAACCATTTCACTTGCTGTCTCTAATTGATTGAGAAATGCGTTGTACACTTACTTCTGTTGGAAAGCTGGGTAATAATGCCATACCATGTATCTCTGAATGCGATTTACTTGTACTCATCATCAACTTGAATGAGGACCTTGTTAGAAAATCAGACATTGTTTCTCTTTCTATGTTGCCATCATCCATTCAAAATGTTGAACAGTCCCAGCGATCCTATGACTTAACTGCGGATGATGTACCACGCTCGTTTTTGTGCTGTAAACGTAAACATACGTTTATTTATTAAAACGCTACAATATAGCTCATTTGGTAAATATATGGATTTATGTGACAGGTCGAAGCTTAGGCTTTGACGCAAGCGTTTTCTGTCAAAAGAGATTAACCTGTTTGGTTCTGTGATAGCGTGTGCGCGTGTGTGCGTGCATGCATGTGTGCGTGTGTGAGAGTGTGCGTGTGAGCGTGTGTGCGTGTGTGCGTGAGTGCGTGTGTGCGTGTGTGCGTGTGTGCGTATGTGCGTGTGTACGTGTGTACGTGTGTGCGTGTGTGTGCGTGTGTGCGTGTGTGCGCGTGTGAGTGTGTGCGCGTGTTCGCGTGTGCGTGTGCGTGTTTGTGTGTGTATACGCGTGCGTGGTGTGCGTGTGTGTGCGTGTGTCGTGGTGTGCGTGTGCGTGTGCGTGAGTGGTGTGCGTGTGCTGTGTGCGTGTGGTGCGTGTGTGTGCGTGTGTGTCGTGCGGTGTGTGTGTGCGGTGGATGTGCGTGTGTGTGTTCGTGTGCGTGTACGTGTGCGTGTGGTGTGGTGTGTTTGTGCGTGTGCGTAGTGTGTGCGTGTTGGTGCGTGTGCGTGTGTGTGTGTGTGTGTGTGCGTGTGCGTATGCATTGCGTATGCATGTGCGGGTATGTGTGCGTGTGTGTGTGTGCGTGTGTGCGTGTGCGTGTGGCTGTGCGTATGCGCGTGCGTGTGCGGGTCAGTGCGTGTGCGTGTGCCTGTACGTCTGCGTGTGCGTGTGCGTGCTTGTGCGTGTACGTGAGCGTGTGCGTGTGAGTGTGAGAGTGGGTGTGCGTGTGCGTGTGAGAGTCAGGGTGCGTGTGCGTGTGAGTGTGCATGTGCATGTGCGTGTACGTGTGCGTGTGCGTGTCCATGTCCGTGGGGGTGTGCGTGGAGGTGTGCATAGGGGTGTGCGTGTGCGTGTGCGTGTGTGCGTGTGCGTGTGCGTGTGCGTGTGCGTGTGCGTGTGCGTGTGTGTGCGGTGGTGTGCGTGTGCGTGTGTGTTCGTGTGCGTGTACGTGTTCGTGTGCGTGTGCGTGTGCGTGTGCGTGTGCTTGTGCGTGTGCGAGTATGTGTGCGTGTTGGTGCGTGTGCGTGTGCGCATGTGCGGGTGTCTGTGCGCGTGTGCGTGTGCGTGTGCGTGTTGGTGCGTGTGCGTGTGCGGGTGAATGTGCGTGTGCGGGTGCGTGTGTGTGCTTGTGCGCGAACGCGTGCATGTGTCTGGGTGCATGTGCTTAGTAAGTAAACTCTAAAAAATAAAGAAATATTGCAGTGTTGTTTGTGAATATCTGAAATAACATCAACATTATTGGAAATGTATAGACATTTTTTAACAGTCTAGTGTTAGACAAGTTGGTTTTACAAAACTGTTTCACATAAAACTAAGACACTGTTATTTAATTGTTTAATAAAGTGTATTGCCACGGTAACACAACACTGCAATTATACATTTACTGTGTGCGTATAACGTCAAATTTAATGGTGTTGTACAAATATACTTAAAATTTCAGCAATTATTGGATTCACGAAAAACGAAAGAAATCATTTAATCAAGTACACAAAAGTCCAATAATTTAAGTATAAAGTGATCGATGGCCGAGTGCGAGATAAGCCAATGCGTAAATAATAAAATTTTCAACTTTTATTATAACTAAACTTTAAATGCACTCAATGTATTTAAAAGTAAAAGTGTAATTTAATCAAGTTAATTCTCTCTAAATCTAAGTTTTGAAATGCCGTTTAATAAGTACAAGAGTCGTTCATTCCATTCACAGGTAAGACTAGGTTCACATCTGGCAATATTGCTAATCGCCTGCCTCCCTCGACAATAATTTCTCACCGTTCAATTGTCTAGTACGTCATGTAAGAAGTGATACAATTGTTGTTGCAATTAAAGTAACTTCATTAAAGCGGCCTCCGATTGATACTACTCGAGAACTGTGTTGTCAAATGTCAAATAAAATTTGTTTTGTCAAATTCCTCTATTGTAGTGAAAAGAATCAATTCCCGGAGTCTCTCTATTAATAATGAAACATTTAAAAGCGAGGACACACAATGTAATACTCATTGAAAGTTTAAAAATGCCGGACAACGCGGTTTGCCTTAAAGCAAAGAAGTCACTAAAATGGCACAAGTTACACTTTCATCCGATAATGTTACCAACAAAAATGAGGGTTGCTATTGTATATTTTATAATACTAGCACTAGAAGTTCTTGTATCTAGAATTAAATATGTGTTTTCATTATAATATCATTATTTATTTTATTTTTAACATTCAACATCTCATAACTATGACAATATCCAACAAAACATAATCGCGATAGAATCACGATACAGAACAGTTGCTTCTCTCACAGATAAAAAAAATATATACAACTTACTCTCGTATCAAACGTGGTGAATGACGCAAACGTCAACTTGGAACAGAAGTGGATGCAGAAGCAAAATTTGATAATACAGAAACTGACGGACCAACCGACTCAGACATGGTAGGTGTATTTTCGCTTATTATTCTTAATTAATCAATGTGACGTTGTTATACGTCCAATCCGCGCTAGGCGTCGCGTAGGCTTACAATAGTAAACGGGTTGCCAAGCCAGCCACAGTAGAAATGGGCGGGGTTGAGATAGGGAATAAAATGATTGAACAACAAGCTCAAACACTTTACACTTACCATTGCATTCACAACTTATACAGCTCAGTCCGGAAAAGATATCTGTTGGCGCCACCACAATCTTAAATTTTGGTAAAATAAATCGTCTTAGGCGAGATAGTAAATGTATCCTGTTTGATTGAGGAAAACAGGATTGAAGCCTACTTAGTAAACTCATACACTAACTTCTCAAAGTCAAACACACTTCCAAACGAATCAACTCAAAACTTCACAAAACTTAGTGATACACGGGTCGTTATAGCTTACTGAACACACCCTACATAAATGGAAACTGCAATTCATAGAAATAAAACGTTACCTTATGCAGTTTTTAAAATGTCCCTCGTATATCTACCAATTTAAATCTGGAACGGTTAATGAACTTTAAAATTAAACAAATAGCAAATGCCCAATTTAGAAAAACCTCTAAAACAAAATGAATAAACGAAAGGATTTAAAGATATTCGTCATCTCAATGAAAACTACTCGTTAATTGCTAAATAACTCAACGTTAGAATGATTAGTACTTTCGTCATTAATGATCTCTTTATATTTTATTAAAATACCAACTTTAGTGATCGTAGTTAGACATTCATAAATACATTTATGCTTTATCACTTCAAATATAGACGTTCTGCTTTATTGAAATACCAACAAAAATTGAGCATTTTGTTACTAATGTTCTGCTTTACTTTCAAAACTTTTACTAAAATTATGTGAACGATCTGGTCAATACAAGATGTCAGATCGATCCTTAATTTCCAAAATAAAATAAGGTAAGGATTACTTTCAATTATTAAAAATATGTAACCAGTCAAGTCAATATCACAAATAAACAACGAAATCATTTAAATGCTCTGTACATATATTGTGGATAAATATTTACACAATCATGATCGAAACCACCAAACAGCCCTAATTAAAAAAATCCCCTAATCTTAGAACTAAACATAAACAAAAATATCGATACAGCTCGATTACCTTTTTTTTATTTTCACTTAAATGAGTAATGGTCAAAGGAAAGAAAGAAAATGATCTTAAAAAGGTAATCGTGCTCGCATTCGCCAATAAGTCTTATAGCTAATTCTTACAATAAATTTAACTTAATCCGTTTTCTGCCGGTGTGATATGTAGTCCATTTAATCGGTAAGACGTAATCATTTATTTGCTAACGGCCTTTAAATTGGCCAGCACTTTGGGTACACACACAACAATCGTATTCCTTTAACGCACCCGAGAACAGTTGTTCATCCACGTATCTTCATGATCCTTTTGTTTTTATTTAATTTAGTATAACATCGTATTTATGTATAGATGTTAGCTCTTCACCATATACACGTTTAAAAGAAAGGGTATGTTTGCTTTCCCTTTGGATATCGAATCCCTTACTTGCTTTTTTATACAATCGAATTGTATTTGGGGACTTCGACCGTTCACAAAACCACCACTTCTTTGAGCTACTTTTACAATTTTCGGTCTGTTAACTTAAGTGGTTACCTTAATCTTATAAAACTTTTGTAATGTCACGCGCTGTGCTAATTTTCAGATCTGCATAAGCACTTTTAATTTATTGAAGAAGAATAATATAAAATAGTTTTTCCTTCAACACTCAATTTACTACTTGGTATATTTATGAATGTCAACTTATCAATCACACTAAGGGTTACTGCAGTCGTTCCACTTATACGCTGCACACATTACGATTTTCATAAACAAAACTCTCGCATTAAAACATTATAAGCATTAATCATAACTCAGGGCGCGCGACGTCTACTATCATCATCGCTTAAGCTTCTCCCCTTTCTCAAGACGGGCACTCGCTTGTAAGCCTTTAGCTCTCCTTTTCAAATGCATGTCGCGCTAAATTCAAAATCTACCTATCATAATCGCGTATTCACTGCGTCTCTACATCGCATCACAATGCCCAACATGGACTCAACCACGCTATCCTGTACAACACCCGTCGCTATCTCTATTTTACGTGAAAATTTGTAAAATCTCCTCGAGTAAATTACCTGTCATCACCACATTCATTTAGTATATTAACCAGGACGTTCTTCGTCTTTCCATACAAATGGATAATACTGAAATGAATTTAGTTACATACTGTGGCCAATCACTTAAAATGGTAGGTGTAGTTACGGTAGAAGTTAAATATAAAAACATTATTTATTTTATTTTTTACATTCAACATCTCATAACTATGGCAATACCCAACAAAACATAGTCGTGATAGAACCACGATACATAACAGTTGCGGTCAATGATGATATTAAGGAAGTAATTAATATTGAGGGAATCGCAATACTTTCTGGTATATAACGATTTATTATCTATATTAGTGTTTATTTAACGATGTTAAATTATTACGAAAATTACAACTTTAGAGCACAAACTTCAAAATTTACCAACAATGCAACTTTTTGATGGTGGCATGAATTTGACAAAACATGAAAGTGATTATAGTCAGTAAATTATAACACTCTAACACTGCTCATAGATTACCAGGTTGTTTTCTGTGTACAAAACAAAACTTAATATAATATAAAGTTATAAATCATACCCAAAGTAATTAACTCTTTTCCGCACATACCATTTGCTAAGCGATTAAGAAAATTATATTCTGGCCATGTCAGATTTGGTTTTACAGAACAGCTTTCGTAGATTTTCGAGTCACATTGATTTTGGAAAGCGCTGATTGAAGATTAAGGTTTAAAAATTATATACTTTTAAACAACGAAATTTGGAAATGACTTTGAAATTAGCTAAAGGAAGAAGCGATATTAAAGAAGTCTGAGTAGGTGTCTCTATTGTCATGTGGAACAACATGATTTTAATTTACTGCAGCAATTTCAGTAGAGGCGAGTTCTGTGACTTTAGTCATGTCGACTTTGACTTTTATCAATACGCAAGGCAATACCCATATCTTTTGTGTTAGGCAGTACATTATGCAAGATCTGCACCTAAACTGACTTTATAAGGATTTTGTCTGGTAACAAACAATGCATAGCAAGGGGTAATCTAGTCCAGGGACCAATTCAATATTTAGTTAAACTAAGGTTGTCTCATTGGTTATTGGTTATTGCGAGTAAAATGTCCGCTAGAACGTCACCCGTTCAGAAAAAGTGTATAATTTGGACTCCATAGCTCAGTTGGATAGACTGTAATTTACTAGCAACTAATATCTAACAGGGCGCTCGTTCAAGTTTAAGAAAACATCAGAAATCGGTACCTATAATATCACTATGACGTCACTTAAACCACGGTAATAAATTTGATATCGAATATCTGCGACTGAAAATTCCATGAAAGATATTAATATTATATTTACAAATAACGCCACAAATTTCATATAAAGAATCCTGTGCTACATAAAATAAACATACAAAAATAATAAAAATAAAGAAATAAAACATTAGTTGATCGCTAATACAGATTACGTACTAAAATAGGCAATACCGTTATGTATACTTACGTTTAGCAAACACGAATCGTAATATGTTATGGTAAGTACGTCATAAAGAAGGACGTAAGGGAACATAATACAACAGGTATTAAAGACATGACAGAGGCTAAAAACGTCGTGGATAACTATAAAAAGGGGCGTACGTCAGGGAGATAGTCTCTCCAAAATTGTTCAAGTTGACACCAAGGTTCTATTTAAGGACTTGGACTGGCAACATAAGGCAACCCATTGCATGTTACAAGAATTTCACCATGCATCATCTGGGGTAGGACATAGAAAACCAAGTATGATATTTAATTACTCGCAAACCCCAAATGTGATCAAAAGAATTGGCCGTCTAGTGGTAGGTACGTTGTGCCTATTTGAATTAGATAGGCTGGATGAGGTTAAGTGCTGCATCATGTTCATTACAAGTACATTAATAAATCAAATAACACAAAAAAAAAATGATGAAAGGGTTAAATATATAACAAAACACCATTAAATCAGGTTACAGTGCATAAAAAATTATAACATTAAGAAAATAATAAATAAAAAGCAGTTTAGTAACAAATAAACACAATAAAAACCAATATAATCACATCCACAATCGTGTCATAAATAAATCAGAATAAAAATTGTAATATCAAACATGTGGCGCTCTAAAACCAATCACGCCGGTCTTTAAGTAAATAAGCAAATAAAACAGAAAGGCAAAATAGGGTACATATAAAATGCAACAACAGTAAAATTGCACAGGTGATAATAAGGTAAATGAAAGGACAAACAAAAAATAGGTGAGAAATTTACACATACACAACTGTTTAGTGACTAACACAGCACAAAATACATACAATTACAATAAATTACATATAAAGGGAAATCCGTTCGCAGGCAAGCAATTCTAATTACACCTCGTATTAACCAACCTGAATAAAAGACAAAAAAACTCATTAAACAAAGCGTTACAAGGATAAGTTGTAAATAGATCATAACATCGTGACCGATATATAAGTTTGAGTGCGTTAAAAAAATGCAGCGCCCCTTTCTCCGGTTACACATTCATCTATACAACAATAAAAACAATAACAATCAAATTTGAGGTGTTTAACGGTCAACTGGACCTGGGAGTATGTAAACACTCGGTAATTGCTTATTTACAATTATAGCCAAGCTTTATCCTGTATCCGTTCGTCCACGCCCACCTCTACACAAATACAAATATAAACAACAAACAACAATGCTAATTTACTCAAGTGATGAGGGAGGGAGGACTGTCTTCTATTTTAGCAGATTTTAGCTTAATGAGCCCGTGTGCGAATGGGATACTTTTGAAAAGGCAATGATTGATTTTTACTAGGTTACATGG
This sequence comes from Vesta saturnalis, assembly GCA_036346205.1. Taxonomy (NCBI): domain Eukaryota; kingdom Metazoa; phylum Arthropoda; class Insecta; order Coleoptera; family Lampyridae; genus Vesta; species Vesta saturnalis. Next base: position 3,986,663 of record JARFJB010002109.1, read on the forward strand.
GCTTGTTTGCTTCGAGCTTAATTACATTAAAAATACCTACTTACACTTGAATATATTCCCTTTAGTTAAACACTTTATTACCAATACGACGAGCTAAGATACGCGGTTTATAACTCTCGCGGCGATTAATTATAGATTCATTTTTGGAAAAACACATTAAAACCTACACAAAAGAAAAGAACGAATTAGCGTTTCAGTTCTCTTAAAAGGTACATGACAAAATATTTACAGACCGAACGGTTTGCAATGGGAGTTTTAATTAAAATAGTCAAAAGCAATCCGTCTCAATCAAAATTTCAACAGCAACTGTCTTCCTCTCCAATTTCAATCTATCTTTACTCCCGAAAATCAACCCCCGTCTTTCAAAAGTGATAAAAAAAAACAAGAAACATTACGTTGGAACAGTTTCATATTAATTATTGAACGAAATCTTAACTTTAAAAATATGCATTCGTCGGTAATGCACCCTACATCTAATACCAAATTTCCTAGTACCAAACAAAAGATCCCTTTGTATTTGCCCTATGTTCCGATGTAATTAGTTATTAAATTTATGAAGTTTTTACCACAATAATTTACGTACAGCAACTTTCAAAGATTCGTTACGTTCCTCGGCAATAGAGCAGTGTCGAAAAAATAAAATATCCCGAAAACTATTCTCAAAGTACGACTTAATGTATAATAAAATATATCAAACCTCATTAATTAACTCTTCTATCGCGGTAACAATTGCGATTTGAATAATATATATATATATATATATATATATATATATATATATATATATACACTACTTTTCAAATGAAATGCACCACTTAGAAATAATAATGCTATGATTTTCAAATTTTGGCAAAATAATGTTTCAGTATCATATAGAAAACGATGGAAGTTTCAATGAAAAAGAACAAGTCATTATGTACTTTGCACCACTGTTAACATCAACAATTTTTATTTATACATTTTAAGAAATCTAGTCGCTTAGTGTCAATTTTTTGTTGTTTAACTGACACATTTATTCTGAAAAAATTCTCCCAGTAAGACAACGACGAAACTTTGCCCAAGTTTCAGAATTTGACAGGGAGTAGAATGATCGGCATGAAAGAAGCAGGTTTTTCATTTGGAGAAATCGGCAGAAGACTTAATCGAGACCACACCACGGTGGCCCGCATTTGGTCTTCTTGGTTTGAGGAAGGCATTCAACGAGCTCGTCCCAGTGGAAGACCACCACGCAGCACCAATGATCGGTTTCAGTCAACAAGGTCTGTTGCGGTGAACTGGACAGGAGCTGTTGGTCGTCACCTATCAATGTCAACAATCTACAGGAAGATTAAGTGTTTTGGCTTACATTTGTATAGTCCGTACCGACGACCCCAGTTAACTCAAGAGCATTAGACTGTTATGGTGTCAACAGCGGCGGGACTGGGGCCTTCAATGGAATAACATCGTCTTCAGCGACGAATCGCGTTTTTGTTTGTGACGAAACGATGGTCGTCAGAAGGTGCGGCGATTTCGAGGAGAACGTCGAAATTTAGAGTTTGTTGAAAGACGACCCACAGGATTAACACCTGGAGTTATGGTTTGGGGCGCCATACGTGTTAGTGGAAGATCTCCTCTTGTGTTCATTCTAGGCACATTAAGTGCTCAGCGTTACATTGATAATGTTTTGGAGCCAGTGGTAGTACCGTTAATGCAGACGTTGCCAAATGGTGTTTTGCAACAAGATAATACTAGACCACATACCGCACATGTTACAAGAAGGTTTCTGGATTAAGTGCAGCTACCGGTATTACCGTGGCCTGCGCGATCCCCAGATCTTTCGCCTATTGAACAAGTATGGGACATGATGGGTCCAAGACTAAGGCAACTACCAAGGCCTCCAAACAACTTGGATGAAGTACGACACCATCTCCAGGTAACCTGGGATGAAATCCCTCAGGGGATATAGACCATCTTATGGAAAGTATGCCTCGGAGAGTGAACGCCTGCATTGCTGTGCGTGGCGATGCTAGACACTATTAACATTTTCTTGTTAACTGTTAATATTTTACCTTCAAAATTTCATCATCTTATACATGTTAATAAATCATTATTTTACCATACTTTCAAGATCATAGCATTATTATTTCTAAGTGGTTCCGTTCATCTGAGACGTAGTGTATGTGACATAAAATACAAATAGGGAAAGAAACCAATGGCCAAAGTTCCTACAAGAATAAGTCTCCGCTGGGCAGTTTTTGGGAAACCCAGATTCATTCTTAAATCTTGTAACACTCCCATAAATCTGAAAAAAAGTCTACGAGTCGTGCATTCTACCAGTCATCACTTATGGCCTTGAAACAACCCCACTAACATGTAAAACGATTAACAAACTTCAAATTACACAACCAGCAATGGAAAGTGTTATGCTGGGAATTAGTTTACGAGATAGGGTTCCAAATGAGGAAATCAGAAAAAGAACTAAATTATCAGATGTGAGCAAAGGAGTAGCGTAGCTAAAATGGAGGTGGGCTGGGCACATTGCAAGAGATTGACATACAAAATAACAGCATGGGGACTAAGAGAGAAGAGAGAGTAAAATAGGTATTTGCAGGCCTCAAAGGAGATGCGTAATGGCATCCAAAAGATTGCCGAAAAACTACAAATATGAATGGAAAATATCGAAAAGGAATGTATTGAGGTGGCTGATAAGAAAGTATGTCAAATGGAACAACAGCATAAATTTACACTAATGCAAATAACGTTATTCTTACATATAGGTTTCATTTTTAAGAATGCTTACGTACAATTTGAAATTGATATAGTAATTCTAATTAGTCACCATTAAAAAATGATGATTATACACCTTTCATAAAATTCAAACACGCTTAATAGTTTACCATGTAGATAACGTTCCCCACGGAAATGTACGTTATAGAGCGTCCAACACTTAATAATAATTTATATCATTAACTCCACGTTCTTATACATTTAATAAATCATCTGTGTTCAATACTTTTTCAAATAGTAACTTAATATTTGCGGGGTAATAATAAAACTTCAACGTAAATATTCACAGTAGCAGCTTCTTACGTTGGTCTACCACTTTGCGGCATCTAAACAACTAGGCGAACGCCAAAATGAGCACTTCGTTACTCTGCTAAAAAGAAATAAATCTACAATGGTAAATATATTTGTTAAAATAGTAATTTTCAATTAATAATTGCTTTACGGGGGACGCTAAATTACTTAGCCGCTACCCTTACTTCACTAACGTTCTGTAGGTAACTAGCCCCTCTAAGCACCTTGGTTGTTAACTGGCCTACCCTCTCCGATAATTTCTCACATACGTTAATTAATGAACCAATTACACTTTAATGAGCTGAAATGTCGAATTCTATGAGGAACTTATTTCTACGGCAAATCCGCTAGACTGAATATTTATCAATATTCCAATTTACCGTAATAATCAATTCGATCATGATTTAGTATGGTCAACAATTTAAAAAACAAATGGTCTTGAAGAGGCGACATTAAATATGTCGCACAGTAGCCTGGCTAATAAAACTAGGGTAACATAATATTTTTCGGACAAATCTCAGACATATCTGTCCAAGTGACTACTAAAAACAAAATTTACATAGTCCGAATTTAATAAACTAAAAAAGTGTCGCTAATCTAAATTTAATTTGAACCGATATGCAGTATACTATGTTGACTAAATGCATGGAATGAATGCACCAGATATACATACCTATTGATAATGTGAAATCCTTAGCTTCCAACATATATGTTCTCTGTACATGACTAACGTGGGTGGCTCGATAATTAAACACATACACTCATCACATGCGCCAAAAATATTGTTCTGTTTATTAAAAATGCATGTTATTATTTGAGTGAACTATACATCTGCATAATTCTAGGCAGTAATTTTTTCAAATAACATAAGCAGATTGAATTTTATTTTCGATTACAAAACGTATTTCTTCCAAATTAGATGATAACATGTGAAAAGTCATGTAAGTCGTTAGTAATAATTACGGAATAAAAAAATAAATTAAATTGTCAAAACAAATTGAGAACGCAATAAAAAGCACGTTGTGTTAATTAAGCATATTAAAAAGCCAACTATAGAAACTAAATTTTATTCTACTAAAGATTAACTAGAACTGTAATTTAAATAAATACTATAATTTACAACTAAAATCTTGACATATTAACTAAGATTTAGCTAAATCATAACAAACCTGACAAGGAAACGATTTTTACTTCTTAAAGACTATAATTGAAAATAGGGTATGTACCTTTAATCTTATTTTAATTTTAACTTGCACATGTTAAATCACTACAACGCTATGATGAATAAACATTTAATTGGTAAAGCACTTAGTTCAAGGTCTAGAAAAGGAAGCAAATGGTCTAGACGTACCAAAAGATAAAATTAACATATACGATTATGCCTTTCTTTAATTACAGGATACCAACACCTTCGTGACTTAATATCACTTTTTATTATTCTTTTCTGTTATTTTTACTTTAACATAGGTTACCATACGAAAAAAATTAAATTAATCCTCATTTATCTGTTACCTGTAGTGCGAGCGAGAATACAAGCAAGAATTTTAAGTCATCTAAAGCTGTTAAATAGGACATCCGCCATGTGCTCAAGATTTTATCGGTTTCTGTCGATCGATTTTAAAACTTAATACAATAAAACCATTGCTTTTAGGTATAGGAAAACCTAATACAGAAAAATATACAGGGTGTTACATTAGAACTAACCAAGTTAATTATGTTTAAATAAGAATGAAAAGGATTAACTTTTTTAAACACGCTGTATAGATTTCCTTCAACGAGTCATGAGATTTGATAGCTCATTATATTGACTATTCATAGTGACCAATAGTTATTTTATCATTGTACTATAGTACGGGGTATCAATTGATAAAATTTACCTTACAATTTTGAAAAATCTCAAATATTTCGAAATGGGTAAGGTTTAGGTATACACAGTATAACAGCAACTTAGGTTTATTTTACTCATACAATTCGAATATGCAAAAATATATAGGGTGTTCCATTAAAAAAAACATAACTTTGATGCGCCACTATTTTTTGGTAGACCTTGTATAAATAAAAATAATTTAAAATGTGGGTATTATGATCCTATATCATATTGCATTGAAAGAATTTTGAAAATCGGTGGCGTCTAAGCGCTACTGTCTGTGTCGTTCGTCGTGAAATACCCGGTACATAGAGCTAAAATTTCATTTGGGATAGCGAGAAAGGAGTATACTAATTCTCATGGATAAAAACTTAAGGTAATAAGAAATAAAACATAGGAATTGAGTAAAAGACAATGTGAAAACTTTAGATTGAATACATTATTATAATAATTGCACAATTTTCTTTTCTGTATTAGGGTTTTATCAGGCATATTATTATGTAATACTGTTGTTGAAACTATATGACATAAATGTTTGAATGTATACAGTGACTTATAAGTTATAAGTTCCCATTTAAATATTTTCGCTTTAACAAGAAACATGTTCGGCTGATGAATTAAAAGCCACTACAAAGGGAAACCGCCTTTAGCGGTTCGCTTCAATCTGTTCAATTTGTTCTTCTATGCAATAATTATATTGACTTAAACTTTTATCATTGTCGCAAAATACATTAATAACGTTTGCAGAAATAAACATAAAAATCTTAATTATTTCATTTCTAAAAAAAAGCCGCTTGTAAAATATTAAAAGCAGGACATACAAATCTTACCCTTTTCTTTTTACTTAAAACAAAATTAAACTTGGATAATATTAATAAGCAGCTAAAAATATGTGTGAAGCCATGATAAAAACTTCTTATCTGTGTTTAACAAGCTGTTGGGTATCCAATAAATTGTGAAATTATGTAGTCAAGTACGTTATCCGTAATTAATATCAAAGTAAAATATTTACTCCGCCAGCATATTTTATTCATGGAAATTGCTTGAAATTAATTTTCCTAACGCAAAAAAAAGGAAAAACTCTATGTTAATCAGGACTTTTTAATCGAAACATTAATTTTGTCATGTAATTGCATGTCAGTCTTGGAAGTGATCAAGTTGTTCTTTAAACGTTTGATAGGACGAAAAAAACGTCTGGACTATGATCCTAAACAAACGTGTTTGAAATTTTAAGGTATAAATAATTTTTCAAAATTCTGTCGTATTCTAAATATTTTGTTAAATATCAAGGTTTGCTTTTTTAATAGCTGTTCCAGATTAAATACAAATCGCGTTTTAAATATTTTAAAGGCGAAGAGGCGGTGTGTAGAGTTTGCAGCCTGCACACTCATGAAACTAATCTTAAAATTGTCAAAAAATTTTATGAAATTTTATAACTTTACGTATCATATGGAACATTTGTAAACAAACTTGAATGAATCTAAAAGTAAGAGCACTTAAAACCAGCAAAACAATGAAACACAACTATAATTATACAGTGTGGAAATTAAGTAGTGGAAAATCTGTTAATCTGCATGATAGAAACAAAATCTAAATTACAGCGCATATGAAAAATGTTTTTTTAGATGTTTTTAGGTGTTTTGAAAGTTGTGACCTCATCAATATTTTTTTTAAATGACAATCTATATTCTTTATTTTTTATTTCGGTAGAGTTTTTTAATCTCTTTTCAACGATTAACATTTTGAATACGTTACATAAAAAAAAAATGACAAACGGTTTTACAGTTACAAAAATGAATGAATTAAATTAAAAGACTAATAATCCTAGTTACCAAGGTTTTAATAACAAACAAAACCTTGTTTTCACTTTGACAAGCGTTTTTAATTCCATGTGTATAGTACTAGTATTTACTGTATTAATTAATCACCTTGTTTGACCAAAATGGCATTGATCACAGAGCAACAAAGAATTTTAGTTTAGTTTTAATGATGATTGGATATGGCGATCGAGTTAGAACTCATCAAGAAGTATGTCGACTTTTCTGAGACAAATATCCGGATAAGTAAATAAGCCAATCCACAGTCAGCAGCATAGAAAATACATTTCAAGAACACGGTACTGTGAGGGATCTTCCAAAAACTGGCCGTCCTGTGACCAAATTAACCGAAGATGTGCAGTTTAATATTTTACTGGAATTTCAAGATAATCCGCACTCAACTAATCGAAACGCAGCTTTGGAACACAATGTGAGCCATACTTCGGTACTGAAACATTTAAAAATACAAAAATTTTATCATTATAAGGTAAAATTGATCCATTAGTTATCAGAGACCGATTTTGACCTTAGGCAACAATTCTGTGAGTAATTGATGGAAATGTGCAATCGTGATCCAATGTTCTTGCGGCATATAATATTTTCGGATGAAGAAAGTTTTTACTTACATGGAACTGTTAATAAGCATACTTTTTAATATTGGTCTAGGAAAAAGCTCATATACAACATCCCCAAAAGCTCAACGTATGGGTAGGAATTGTAGGTGACAGAATTTTATGGCCATTCTTTTTTGACGCTAATTTTACTGGGGAAAGAACTTTTTACAATTTGAATCACTACCTGAATTAGCGTTACTGTTTCCGAATGAAAACGACCCCGACATACCGAACATTAACATTTGGCTGCAACATGATGGTGCTCCGCCACCCCACCCTATGCAGTAGATGTGCGGATTTAGATGAAGTGTTCCCAGGAAGATGGATAAGAAGAAGAGGTCAAATGGAATGGCCGGTTAGGTTTTTTATGTGGGGCCACTTCAAAAACATGGTATGCAAAAGTTGACCTAACAATTTAGAGGACCTTCAAGAAAGAATTCGGCATGAGTGTCGGTTAATAACGCTTCAAGTGCTTCAAAACGTAGTGAATACATTTTATAACCATCTTGGGTTTTGTCAGACGCTGCAGGGTCATAAGTTTGAACAGTTAATGTAATTTTCGAAGTCTAAAAGTGTTTGTTTGTTATTAAAATCTCGATAACTAGGATTACTCTGTTAATTTAATTCATTAATATCTTTAACTGTAAGACTGTTATTCTTGAATTTTTTCTTATGTAACCTATTTATATTGTTGAAAAGAGATTAAAAAGCTTTTACGAAATAAAAAATAAAAAATATAGGTTGTGATTTAAAGAAAATATTGATGACGTCACCACTTTCAAAACAATTGATGGAAACATCTGAAAAAACCTTTTTCATATGTACTGTAATTTAAGTCTCTACACCCCTTTTAGATTTTGTCTCTATAATGCAGATTAATGGAGTTACCGAGTTTATCCGCTACTTCATTTTCACCCTGTACATATAAAGTTATAAGCATATTTAATTACAGTTTTGTATATTTGTACATGTGGGAGTTTGTTATAATTTGTAAATTCAAATAATAAAGCACTAACTGAAGATTAAAACTGCTTTAATGAAAACGTAAGTTCGAAACTAACATAATTAATTAGCCTAGTACTAACGTAAAATATTCTTTTTGTGCCTTCGTTCTGTAATAAGGCAAAAATGCAGACCGCAAATGCACCCGAAAACTATGCTTTTAGGTAAGCAAAAATAATACTAAATTACAGATGGTATTCGTTGTAATGAGAGAACTGAGAATATTCGACATAATCGACATTTGACATAACACAAAGCCTAATCGCGTTACCTTGTACGTGTAGAGTAACGGCACAGTCGTTGTCCACCATAAGGAAATTCTCACTGCATTGAAATAAAATTGTAGTTTTTGAGTTATGTTGCTTTAATTTTAGCTTAGTCAATGTCGGGATTTGCTAACTTTCTGAATATATAAAATTTTTTTCATTCTCCGTTCGTTAAAATTCTAATTTATCGGTTTTTAGGAAATTGATCTAAATTCTTTAGTTATTGGCCATGGTAATGACGTTGACAGGTTTTAAAATTTATTCCTATCCTAACTGAGGTAATGTTCCTGACACACATAAAACACAGCCCGGAATAAATGTCTATATTTAAAAAAAAAAGGTTACTATCACAGGTTCCTGCCTGTTTACCACCATCATCACATTCATTATCAAACAATTCAGGAAGCGACTTAAGAGACATTTCCGAGTTCTTTCTCCCGAATTTTTTATTCAAAGTATTAATTTTTATCAACAACAGACTCATTGAATATCTTTTGTATTTTTTCGTTTTCCTTGTTCAACTTTATTCTTTTTCATTTCTTCTTTTCTTCTTATAGCTTCCTGTTTTCTTTAAATTCTGGTTCTTTGAGTATTTGTTTCGTCTTTTAGTCTTTTTTTTGTTCGTCTTTTCTGTTTCATTTCTTCTTTCCTTCTTACAGTTGCTTGCGTTTATTCTAATTTACTTTGTTTGATTGCTTTCCAAGTTGAGTATGTGATCACGTAAGGCAATCTTTCTTTATCTTGCTTTTCTATACTTTTTCTTTCTGGACTAATTGGCCATGTCACATAATTTGCTATAGTTTTATTAGTAGAATCGTGCTGAATTAGTTGTTTCTCCAACTGTGCAGCGCAATTAATTAAGGCGTTATCATCATACTCTAGAACACACACACACGCCCACACACACACACACACACACACACACACACAGATATATATATATATATATATATATATATATATATATATATATATATCCAGAATACTGTTACTGTTGTCAAAACTATTAGCATTCACTTCGTTGTCCAAACATTCTTCTTGTTCTTTTGAAATAGCTTCCCTCTTATCATTACCATAATCTTCAAGTAGATCTATTGTCACTATATTCTCTGAATTGACCAACAATGTCTCGTCTATAAGTGTTGGTACGATTAGATTAATGGTAGTAGAGTTTTGTATAAATAAATGTTTTCGTTATTTTAAATTAGGCGAACTTTGCTAAAGCAATTTGACATTGCATCATGTGAGATAAGTTCTATAAAATTAAATTGAGTACCAAATTATTACGTTATATAGTACATCTTTGGGAGTTTACATTGTAAACCGTCAGACTGCCGCCTTTCTTTTTATAAGGTATTAGACATGAAGTTTTCAGCAAGGTGCAATGTATTCCGTTTAAATTTAAAAGTTTAAGTAATCCTTTTTTTTATGATTGGCTATTGAAGACTTAAGTGAGATGGAAATGGTTATAAGAGAAGATGGCGAATTCTGAATAAGGTAGTTTGTTTGCGGTGATCGCAATATATGCCGAAGGGGTAGTTATGTGGTTGGATACGTTATTACATACTGGGGATGTATTGAATTACCGTGGAGTAAGTGATCTCCGTTTCCATTAAATGGGATAATATATTGGTTCACCACATCCCCGAGTTACTTTCTGTTGTGTGTTGTTTGTCTATGGTGACAAGTTTTGGGCATAGAAGTGGTTTCGTGTTTTCCGAAGTGCTTAACTTTTGTTCTATGGACCTGCTGTAACGCATATTTTTTGTGCGGATTAATTTAACGAATTCCTGTTTCCCGTATATCGCGCTGCCCAAACAGATGACAAACTTGCTATAAATAGCGCCGCTTTAGTTAAGTGTCAAGTAAACTAATTAACGTTAAGGAACGCTTTGTAAAAAATGTATTACCCACAACTATGGTAGCATATCTGTGTATTAACGATAAATAAGATGAAAAATTAATCATTTGTGTGCGTTTGGTTGAAGTAACCGTCATAAATTTAGTTCGAGTAAATATGAATAGGATTTTGTCGTTTGTGAAACTTTGTATGGAGAGCGTTATCGTAAAAAATCAGCTATCGAATTCAATACCTGGTGGACCGGTTGTCAGGTCGATTATGTTGTAGGTAAACCTTTTTTTTTATTGTTGGCGATTGATTTTACATAGAAGGATTTTGCGAATGTTTTTTGTTTTTTAGTTAGTTTTTGTAGGTATCGATCAACCGATTACATTGACCTGATTTGCCAAAAGGCAAAACAGTTTTTTATTTGTTTGAAAATGAGCTGTATTTTTCGACGAATTAGGTATTACCTCCCGATATCGACGTTTAATAAGTTTTAGGGGTTTATAGATTTTTTATAGATTTTGACCCCGTTTGTTTAGTTTCGTTGTGACGTGTTTGAGTTTTAAATCGAAGAACTAATTATCGTATTTTCATTTATTTTTGGTTATTTGAGATAATAATTTTTGCGTTGAGGTTTGACGAGATTTAGGGAGTTGGGGGTTTTATTTTCACAATTTTGCGGCTTTTATATAAAGCTTAGAATTTCATTGGAATTTAGGTGAACTTCGCGCAAAGATTTTTGGAATAGAATTTTTAGTGGTAGAGTAGATTATATTTGAGTGAACGTATTGGTTTCCTGTTATACTTTATAAGACTTTTACGCGCTATATATGTGTTTAACAAGTGGCGCGTTTTTGATTATTTTTACCCGAATTTGATGTTGTTGGAGTTGTGACGAGTACCCCTTTACCACATTAATTGAGAAGCCCGCCGACACCATTGAGCTATGCCTTGGCACAAATTGTCTTTACGGGTTGGATGCTCTAGTGAGTATTTAGCCTGTAACAATATAACGAAAAATATTCTGGCCAAAATATTCCTAATCGCCGAATATTCATTGCTGTGTATCGACGTTTAGGAGAAACTGGAAGTTTTAAACCTCCAGCTAATAACCGTGGAAGAATCAGAAGAACTCGGACTGTTAGCAATGAGGTAAATGTCCTTAACACAGTAGAAGCCGCCCCTTCTATCAGTGTTCTCTGATGCGAATTGTAAACTGGCATCTCCAGAATGTCAACATGGAGAGTTTTAAAACAAACACAGCTGCACCATTATTATTTGCAAAAGGTGCAATATCTTTTAGATAATGATTATAAACCTAGAGTAGAATTATGTGAATGGTTTCTTAGACAAATAAGAAGGGATATGGATTTTTGTTTTAATGTATTATTTACCGGCGAATCAACATTTACACGAAGTGGTATTTTTAATGTGCACAATGAGCACATTTGGTATGACGAAAACCCGCAGACCGTGAAAGTTACACATCATCAGCATAGGTTTAAAATTAATGTTTGGGCTGGAATAATTGGGGACCAGTTTATCGGGCCTTTTATTCTACCGGAATATTGAAATGGACATAAATGTAAATTTTCTTTGGAGTAATTTAATAGATCTTCTTGATGATGTACTTTATCAACGTAGACTGTCAATGTGGTTTATGCACGATGGGGCCTCGGCACATTTTACACAGCAAGCTAGGGAATGGCTAAATGAAAACTTTACGGAAAATGGATAGGGCGTTGAGTAGATACACCGGTCAAGTGGCTAGCACGGTCTCCTGAATGTAATCCAATGCCGTGTGGGGAATATTAAAACAAAACGTATATTTCACACAAGTCAATACGGTGGGGGAACTCAGAGATAGAATAGAAGCTGCTTGCAGAGGAAGGTTATCAACCAAATGAAAAAACGTATGCAAAAATGTATTGAAGCTGAAGGACGTCATTTTGAAAAATTAATGACCTAGCAACGTTTGTTAATGTAGTTAACTATTGTATACAGAATAGTTTCAGTAATAAGTATATTCATGAGTTAATCTACTTTTAGTTTGCAATATTTTGCATTTAGTTTTATTTGACTGTATGAAATTAAATGAACAAATTTCAAACTACTCTTTTTAATTGTAGAACTACGAACCCATAAAAAAACACATGTGTTTAAATTATTTGGAAAACATCTGCAACTACTATAGCAATAAAAAGTTAAAAATCTTGAAAATGTAGTGTTGTAGCGAATTTAACAAAGAGTACTTTTTATGTAAAAAATTTAGTGAGGAATTCCAGATAAAATCTCGGAATACAGGGTCTTTCAGTAATATGGTACAATTAAAGGTTACGAACCTCTGGTACCACGCTACTGGCTATTAGAATTTGACAAAATTAATACTGTTGACGTGTTTTGAAGAGACTATAACCTATAAATAATTTTAAATTTGTATTTCTATCACCCGAGAAGATCTGCAATAAAATGTGTATTACTTCTGCACCCTTTGTCAGTCTGTACCTCATAAACCAACAAGCTTAGAGAAAATTTGTATTTACGCATTTTAAATATTTCTTAACCTCTAATTTACTGTACTTATTTACGGGACGCCCTGTATAATCGATGATAAACACTATTTTCAGGAGATAATATGATACTGTTGTGGAAAATTTTTGGCTAAAACGTACTCATACCCTTAACAGTCGTAGATAAACTGAAGTTTATGGTGAAAATGATGTTCAACTCCTTACGGCTTTGTTTATATCGAAGGTGGAAGGGGTCTAAAGCGTAAAGTGGGTGTCGTTAATAAGTCACTTGTAAAAATATACACGTTTGTTGATTTTAATAATAATTGTTGACGTTGCCACAAAAAATCTTGTGCATCACTCTGCCATAAAATGGTTTGCAAGTACTCATAAATTTGAAAGGTTTACTCGTATTCGTAAACGCCCATTTTCTGGCCTTGTAATACATATAATTATTTATTCATCTCAAGTATTTTATAAAAAAAATTATGAACGTGTTTACAAATATTGGTTAAACAATATACCTTGAGATTCATACTAGCTAGAATCTAAAATGATGTACATGAAAATAGTTTTCAACTGAAACCCCACCCCCCCCCCTATATGGGCGTGTTAATTAAGGTAGCAAAAACACACAAAACCAACATTTTGCTTTAATGTAGTATAAAAGTTTCGTTAATCTAAACTACTGCCAAAATAAAAAGTTTAGCTACTTCACTTTGAATGCTTATTTTACAAATTGGTGGGATCTAGTTGCCTACTGATATATTGTTGTTAAAATATGTAAATTCTAAGTATTTAGTTATCGTAGTTTTAAAATTGTTGAATTTTATTTACAAAAAGGTATTATAAATCGTATCAGTTTTCAATACGCACGCCTTTAAACCCTCATAAATATTTTATTTTCCAATGCAAATCAATAAAATTCCAGAATTAGGTAGTTCGATTCTTTCTGAACCTATTACCAAATTGTAACACATTGCTTTATTTGCTTGTAAATAGCCCAAACAACTGAACATGACCAATTCTCACTACGTGAAGTAAGCAAACCTTTTTTGTCATGACATTAAGGAATTCCCTAAATGACATAAATGTAAAAATATACTCGTGATTATACGGCAATGCGGTTTTGAAAAATGTGTTATTGAATAAGGATGACAAACCGCAACCGTTTTTAATCTAGGAGAGGCGGCACACATGTACTATTGCGCGTGAATGAAAAATTTGTACACAGGTTTGTACCTACCTTCAATACATTATCTGTTAGTGAGCCCCAACATTGTAATATTTTATTTGAACCAAGTTTATTAAGAATAATAATATAAATTGTATGTAAATTTAAGTTTAAAAATATATACACAAAAAGAATTCCTCGAGTGGGATTTGAACCCACGACCTGTTCTTTGCTAGAGAACTGCGTTACCAACTACGCTACCGAGGGAGCAAATCCCACTCGATTTAAACTTAATTTGTGTGCATTTTTATTAGTAGTAGTTTAAGTACAAAAATTAATAATGTTTTCTAAAATGGCGCATGAGGCCAAAATGGCATACATAGACCAGCGGTAAAACGGCATTCTAGACCAATTATTATTACTGAGTACTTTATTTTCAATTTTCTTTCTTTATTTTAAGGGAAGAGCTACCAGTGCAAATATAAGGGTTAAAAATATTTGCAAAGGACTAGGTAGGTTTGTTACTGCTTTCACTCCTAAACAACAAGAACCGATAGTACATCATTTGAAAGAAGTGGAACAGCGTCTATTTGGAACTACGAATTGTGTTCACTTGTTTCGAGTGGGCAGAAATTGACCAAACTCCTCATTGGTTCAACAAATACGACAAACGTGTTGGTTGGGATTGGGTTAGAGAATTTCGCAGTAGAACCCGGAGATCACCCTTTGGAAACCTGAAAATACCTCAATTGATCGGTTTATGGCTTTTAATAAACCGAACATTGCCAAATTCTTGAAGACATACCAAGAAATTGTTGACAAATATAAACTGGGTCCGGAAAAATTCTACAACGTCGATGAAAGTAGAATATTTACCGTGCAATATCTCCGAAAAATATTCGCATCAATTGGTAGAAAGCAAGTTGGAACAATTACAGGTGCTGAAAGGGGTATTCACAATTGCACAAATCCCCTAGGAAGTTATATACCAGCAGCATTTATTTTCCCAGGAAAATTTGGAAGGTGGCGTTATTAGAAGGGGCCCAAACGAACTCTGTCGGTTTTCCGTAAGAATCTGGTGGGATGCCGGGGGAAATTTTAAAAAATACAGCAATCCGTCAAAAGATTCGTCAGTTTTACTTATTTTGACGGACGTGTAAGTCATACAAGTTGGGGTGTTCTGGACTAGGCAAAACAGTGTGGCATAGTTATTCTTTGTTTACCGGCTCATTGCAGTCATTATGTTCAGCTTCTGGATGTGTCGTTTTTTTACCCTTAAAACTTATCTTAATCAAGGGGTTACAGAAAGATTAGGGAACGATGGTAGAGCAATATCTCAACTACAAGTCGCGGAAATATTTCGACCTACCTACGAGAAAACTACCACATTAGAAAATGCTGCCAGTGGCTTCAAAAATTGTGGTTTGTGGCCGATAGGTTCAAACATTTTTCCGGATTATTTGTATACTGCATCAAGCGTGACCGATCAAGACATTTTATCTACTAATACAATCCAGCGGAATTCAGAAGATCCCCCAGAAGGCATCGCGAATGTTGTGAGTGATATCGTACATTACCATTATACCATTGGCCACTCAAAGAAAGAGGATCCAAAAATGATCCCCTTAACTACCTTAAGTTCGATTCCTTCCACATCTGGCAAAACATCAAGGAAGAGAAAAAAACTCCAACGATACTTACCAGTAGTCCGTTTATGTCAGAGTTGAAAGAAAGAAAACACCAAACAAGGGAAAGAAAGGTGTGTACCCGCTAGGAAGGCGAAAAAAGGAGTTAGTACAAATTTAAATGATGCGTGTGAGGAACGACCTGTATACGAAATTGCAAATTTAAAAGAGGTTGACGATGGTGACACCGTTTGTGTTTTCTACATCAAAATCTAAAGAGAAGTGGATTCGATACTGTAAGTGCAAGCAGTGGGCGCATGTGGATTGAGCGGATGTTAGCACAAGAATAAAGACCTATATTGGAGACATTTCTCATGAATAAAGTGAAAATATTTATCTACCACTTGCCGCTTATATTCTTTTTGTTTTTAATGTTAAAACGGTATATGCCGTTTTACCCCTGTATGATAGTAGTACTCATTAAGCTTAAGAACACAATTTTACTTCAACACAGTAGTTTATAGGACTCTATAGAAAATAATGGTATGCCATATTAGGCCAGGTTGCCCTACCCCTGTAATTTCAAATGGAAAACAATTTTAAATTCTCGGAAAAATGAAATATAGTGCAATCTCAAGTGAATAACATTTTAATGTCTTTAGTAATCGGTGTTAAACTATAGCTAAATAAATTTGAATAGTTTTCTTTCTACTATTAAGATTAAGTGAGCTAATCCTTTTCAATTAAAAGGATTTCTTATGCCTTTTAAAACGACTAATTTCTATGAGTGAAGTCTCTTGTATTATTTGAATATAAAAGGAGCAAGGTATGGACTGAAATATTTAGTGAATTTCTGTCATACAGTTAAATTCTTTCATTATTTTGTATGAAAATTAAATTAAAGTGGTGCAAAGTTATAATATGATAAAAAAAAATAAGTAGCAGCTTCAAAATTAACCCATATAAATGAGAATGGATTACAGACATTAAGTAACCATTTAATGATATAATTGTAAATTATATTTCACTATTCCACTAAATATTTAGTTAATGCCAATTTCAAGTTGTAATGTTACATTATTTAAAACATAGCCTTAGTGAAAGTTGCACGTATTTTACAACGATAAGTGAACTTTCAGAATATGTATTTACAACTGTGATCATACTAACTAATTGTATGATTAGAACACAAAGGGCTGTAGCATTTCAAAAATTAAGCCTAGCATTACATTTCGAAAGCATTCCAGAATGTATCGGTATTTGCCGCAATTCACCTGAATAGTTAGTCTCATTACGTGCATAATACTATATACCGAGTGGACAATTTTTACCTCGTCCTTTTGCGCGAAGCCATAAGTAAACTATGTATTGCTTTCGTGTCGCTGTCGGTGTCAATATACGAATTGGAGTAGCTGTAGGTATCGATGGTTGAGTCTGAGTCTACGTACGCTATGACAGTACTTGCATCTTTGTGCCTGTACCCGTGCTTGTAACTACCTGTGCAGTGCTTGCGCCTGTCCCTGTGCCTGTACCTGTGCCTGTACCTGTGCCTGTGCCTGTGACTTTGCCTGTGCCTGTGCCTGTACCTGTGCCTGTGTCTGTGCATGTGCCTGGGCCTGTGCTTGTGCCAGTGCCTGTTACTGTGCCTGTGCCTGTGCCTGTGCCTGTGACTGTGCATGTGCCTGTGCATGTGCCTGTGAATGTGCCTGTGCCTGTGCTTGTGTCAGTGCCTGTACTTGTACCAGCGTCTGTGTCTCTACCTTTGTCTGTGTCTGTGGCTCTACCCTTGTCTGTGTCTGTGTCTCTGTCTGTGTCTGTGTCTGTGTCTGTGTCTGTGTCTGTGTCTGTGTCTGTGTCTGTGTCTGTGTCTGTGTCTGTGTCTGTGTCTGTGTCTGTGTCTGTGTCTGTGTCTGTGTCTGTGTCTGTGTCTGTGTCTGTGTCTGTGTCTGTGTTTGTGTCTGTGCCTGTGTCTTGTCTGTGTCTGTGCCTGTGCCTGTGTCTGTGTGTCTGTGTCGTGTCGTGTCGTGTCTGTGTCTGTGTCTGTGTGTGTCTGTGTCCTGTGTCTGTGCCTGTGTCTGTGTCTGTGTCTGTGTCGTGTCTGTGTCTGTGTCTGTGTCTGTGTGTCTGTGTCTGTCTGTGTCTGTGTCTGTGTCGTCGTGTCTGCCTGTCTGTGTCTGTTGTCTGTGTCTGTGTCTGTCTGTTGTCTGTGTCTGTGTCTGTGTCTGTGTCTGTGTCTGCTGTCTGTCTGTCTGTGTCTGTGCTCTGTGTCTGTGCTGTGCTGTGTCTGTGTCTGTTCTGTGTCTGTGTCTGTGTCTGTGTCTGTGTCTGTGTCTGTGTCTGTGTCTTGTATGTCTGTGTCTGTGTTTGAGTCTGAGTCTGTGTCTGTATCCGTGTCCGTGTCTGTGTCTGTGTCTGTGTCTGTGTCTGTGTCTGTGTCTGTGTCTGTGTCTGTGTCTGTGTCTGTGTCTGTGTCTGTGTCTGTGTCTATGTCTGTGTCTGTGTCTGTGTCTGTGTCTGTGTCTGTGTCTGTGTCTGTGTCTGTGTCTGTGTCTGTGTCTGTGTCTGTGTCTGTGTCTGTGTCTGTGTCTGTGTCTGTGTCTGTGTCTGTGTGTGTCTGTCTGTGCTGTGTCTGTGTCTGTGTCTGTGTCTGTGTCTGTGTCTGTGTCTGTGTCTGTGTCTGTGTCTGTGTCTGTGTCTGTGTCTGTGTCTGTGTCTGTGTCTGTGTCTGTGTCTCTGTCTGTGTCTGTGTTTGTCTGTGTCTGTCTGCATCTGTGTCTGTGTCTATGTCTGTGTCTGTGTCTGTGTCTGTGTCTGTGTCTTGTGTGTCTGTGTCTGTGTCTGTGTCTGTGTCTGTGTCTGTGCCTGTGCCTGTGTCTGTGTCTGTGTCTGTGTCTGTGCTGTGTCTGTGTCTGTGTCTGTGTTGTGTCTGTGTCTGTGTCTGTGTCTGTGTCTGTGTCTGTGTCTGTTGTCTGTGTCTGTGTCTGTGTCTGTGTCTGTGTCTGTGTCTGGTCTGGTCTGTGTCTGTGTCTGTGTCTGTGTCTGTGTCTGTGTCTGTGTCTGTGTCTGTGTCTGTGTCTGTGTCTGTGTCTGTGTCTGTGTCTGTGTCTGTGTCTGTGTCTGTGTCTGTGTCTGTGTCTGTGTCTGTGTCTGTGTCTGTGTCTGTGTCTGTGTCTGTGTCTGTGTCTGTGTCTGTGTCTGTGTCTGTGTCTGTGTCTGTGTCTGTGTCTGTGTCTGTGTCTGTGTCTGTGTCTGTGTTTGTGTCTGTGCCTGTGTCTATGTCTGTGTCTGTGCCTGTGCCTGTGTCTGTTTCTGTGTCTGTGTTTGTGTCTGTGTCTGTGTCTGTGTCTGTGCCTGTGTCTGTTCATGTGTCTGTGCCTGTGTCTGTGTCTATGTCTGTGTCTGTGTCTGCGTCTGTGTCTGTGTCTGTGCCTGTGTCTGTGTCTGTGTCTGTGTCTGTGTCTGTGTCTGTGCCTGTGTCTGTGTCTGTTCATGTGTCTGTGCCTGTGTCTGTGTCTATGTCTGTGTCTGTGTCTGCATCTGTGTCTGTGTCTGTGCCTGTGTCTGCGTCTGTGTCTGTGTCTGTGTCTGTGTCTGTGTCTGTGTCTGTGTATGAGTCTGTGTCTGTGTCTGTGTATGAGTCTGTGTCTGTGTCTGTGTCTGTGTTTTAAATTATATTTTAGTAAAGAATAACTAGGTAATTAAGGACCTAGTTATCCTTTACTAAAATTTATTTTTATTAGTTGGCTTTATACGTTCCTCAAACTGTTATATTTATAGTAGGCTGATGTTTATGTTTTAATTTTTCAGCTTTTGACAAAACTGTTGACAACATCTTTAACAGTTCTTAACAGATATTATTGACGAAGATAACTGTAAGTATTATTGAAAATTTAAAATACACCATTAAAAAGAACAAAAAGGATAAGTTTTTTATTATGTGTGATAATGGTGTAGGTTTACATTTTCATAATAAACGGTTGGATTATTTCTGATATTAAAAAAACTAATCAAGATAAAGATAACATATACAATTGATTTTAAATACGCTGTTAAATTCTATATAATGATAATGATAATAAAAGCAGTTAGTGGGTATTGCATAATCATTTATTTAACTTGTTATACAAAAGTGAATGTACGATTTCGCAATTGAAAGTAAACAATAATAATAAATATATCTTACGTACATGTATATATCGGGGCTTTTAGTTAGCACAGACTGGATTAGTTAGAGAGATGCAATGTAATGTAATTATGAAGCTGTATAATTAAATTAAATTTCTAGCTCAGAATAAAATATCTATCAGTTCTTCGTGTAAACCGTCAACAGCCAAAACCAAATATATATTTGCGCAAACAGGTTATTTAATATTGTGATGTATGCAGCGAATTGCATGTGTCTTCTTCCTTAAGCTAGGTTTCACCTCTGTATTGTTTTACAAACATACATAAAAGTTCTGTCTCATCAGAAATACCTTTGTCAGAAAAATGTCTTTGAACTTTATAATCACGTTAAATATGCATACTGACCGCTTATTAGGGTAGTATTTTTAAATTTTCGTGTTTTACCGATCATACAATCACATAATCCTATTTTACATACAAGTTCTGCCTTAGCACAAATACCCCTCTCAAAAAGAATCTCAGATTTATAAACAGGCCCCTAGGGAAGGTATTAGGGAGCGGTTACTGAAACAAGTAGCGTACACTATACATAAACCTGTAGTGAGAAATTTAGTCGAAATAGGTGCATTGTAGGTAGCATTTTTGTGTTATGATAGGCGGGGTCTTTGCGCTATAAGAAATCTAAGTAAATATAACGACAGGTATAATTATACACTGAAGGTTATCGATGTATTTAGCAAGATGGCATGGACACGAGCTGAAGCTGAAAAACTACTTGTTCCATAATAGACGTATTTTAGGTTATTTTTCAAAGATGCGAAAAGATACCTCAAAGTATGCAGACGGATAAGGGCAAGGACTTTACTGCGAAAAGTGTCCAGAAATTCTTTAACAAACATCAAATCTAATCATATAGGCAAAATTTAGCGATGCGATGCTTTCATATGGGTAAGAATCGCACTAACGGATGACAGTTAATGCGAAAGTCAATAACCTTTACACATTATCTCTCAAGGATTTATTTGCTGTAAAACCTATGATGCACCGTTTAGGTAACTAGCCGAGGAGGACATAATCCAATGATTTTCGCTGTATGCTCACAGGTATAGTTAGCACTCTTACTTCGGTCCTTGTAACAGAGTATTTTGCTGCAGTTCTTTCTAAGGCTTTAGCGCGCGCAATTAGGATGGTAGGATTGATTCGCATACATTAAACTAGCGTCCATAATTTGCGTCTTGTAATTTGAACCGTGCGCCGCCATTAGACTAAAGGTTGATCAAACAAATTTAACCTTTAACTCAATACAACTTAGAAACTTTTCCTGATTTAATAAATCCTAGTGCACGTGACCAATCACCTCAATCTGTTTGCTGGTCGCTGCAAGTACTTGACGTTTCGAGAAACCGTTATTTTCATGTCTCACATAGGTAAAATTTTGCACTGCGAGGCTTTCGGCGAAGACTGTTTCAGCGATACCCACACCAACTCCCCCCGAACATAACCGAGATTGTAAGAAAGGTGTAGGGCGTCGCAACTTGTTCTCGGTTCTTCCTCTCTTGTCGTGATCGCAACTTGTTCGTGGGCTTTCGTGTATTGTCGTGGAACCCTTGTCGGAAAATTTGAATTTGTATTATAATACGGAGCCTAATGCTAACTTGTAAGACAGGTGTAGGGTTGCGTAACTTGCTCTCGGGGTTTTGCCCCCTGTCGAGGCCCCAATGGCGGAAAATTTGAATTTGTATTTAAGTGTGTGCAGGTTATGGCTGGAAATATAAATTTGTATTGTAATAAGGGGTATAATGCTAACTTGTAAGACATTGTAAGGCTTAGCAACTTATTTCAGGCCCTCGCCTCTAGACCAGGCTTATGTGATGGTATGACAACCCCATTATCGGTAAAATCCGAAAATTTAAAAATACTACTCTAATAAGCGGTCAGCATGCTTGTTTAATCTGATTATAAAATCTAAAGACATTTTTTTTGACAGAGGTATCTCTGATGAAACAGAAATTCTATGTATGTATGTAAAACAATACAGAGGTGAAATCTAGCTTAAAGAAGAAGACACAGGCAATTCGCTGCATACATCACAATATTAAATAACCTGTTAGCGCAAATATATATTTGGTTTTGGCTGTTTACGGTTTACACGAAGAGCTTAATAGATATTTTAGTAATTTAATTTAATTACACAGCTTCGTAATTGCATTGCATTGCATCTCTCTAACTAATCCAGTCTGTGTTAGCTAAAAGCCCGATATATATATGTACGTAAGATGTGCTTACTATTATTGTTTACTTTCAATTGCGAAATCGTACATTCACTTTTGTATAACAATTTAATTAACTGATTACGCAATAACCATTAACTGTTTTTATTATCATTACAATTATATAGAATTTAATAGCGTATTTAAAATCAATTATATATGTTATCTTCGTCTTCATTAGATTTTTTAATATCAGAAATGATTCAACTGTTTATTAGCTTTACAAAATAGACCAAAATACGATACTCTCGTCGACATATAAAAAACCACTGCCAAGATGTCTCCATGCCCCAAAAATCCAAGATATTAAAATTTTAAAATGTTTGTAAACACATTAATTAACACGATGTCGACTGATTGCCACTTTCCAATCATAATGAAGTTGTATAACTGTTTAATAATAAACACATATTAAGAAGCCCACGAACAGATTCCCGTCTTACCAGACTACGGCCCCTTATTAGAATACAACCCCCAATGCATAAACAAATTAGGTCACAATCTGTAGATGGGATTTAAAAAATGTAATAAGAATTGTGCAACCTCCTTTGATAAAAACCAATCCTAATTAATAACAGATTAAATCTTTTTATTCTCAGAACACTGCATATACGTACATTTACCTACCTATACTCCAGGGTCTGAACTTTAAAAAAATTTCTTAATACAGCCAAAAGGGTCCTAATTAAGGTGCAAATTCGATCAAGGGGTTAAAAAAGGACTCCGAAAAGCAACCATAGGGGTGAAAAAAATACGATCCCCGCATTGGCGTATAAAAAAAGTGAAAGGCGAGGTGTCCCACAAAATCCAAGATGGCGACGCAAGTGCGGTGTTCTACTCCTACAAGATGTTCTCCGTATATGCTTGGAAGGTATTGAAACAAACATGGTTGTAAATAGTAGAATACTTTACCAAATCAAAGAATCGAATGTTACACTCAGGTTGAAGTACATAGTAATGTATAATTGATTCATCCATTATCATAAGATGTACAATGTTTAGCGATATATAAATGCTCAAGTTGTAAGTGCTAATTGGACTAAAAAACTAAATTACACTTCTAAACAAAAAGTTACATATAAACTTACACACGCTTTTGATTTTTAAATTTCGTAAGTAAGAAACAACATTATACCTTACTTAAGCTGAAAATATGTACAAACAGCCGTTCTCGGACTAACTAACGCCATCTTATAACGTATGCTATTGGTGTGCAAAAACACAAGACATTAGCATAACAATTATTATAAGTTTTTGTTATGAACGAATAAGTTCAAAGGTAATTATGTAATTAAATATTATTATTATTATTATTATTATTATTATTAATTTGCCGAAATTTTAGCTGAGTATGGTAAAAAAAAGTGTTTGAATCATTTCAGCTTTGCAGTGGCTTACAATTCCTGCGACCTTCTCCATTGATATTAGTTGGCAACACGTTATTTAATTAGTAACCTCGCATTGTATGATTTGTAAGAAACAATTGGTATTTGTTACTACAGGAAGTGTTATATTTTTGTATTTGTAAATACGTGGTGGGGAGCTACGAATTAAATTTTTTTTTTGAAAATCTGTTTTTGAACCAACTGAAAACAAGATTAACGCCTCAGCGTGACGGTACTGAAACGTACTGCATTTTTGAAAGCTGAACTTGGTTTTAGAAATTCATTTTCTTAATTTTTCATAGAGTCCTCAACTAATAGAAGCAAGAAACCTATGTTGCAATTTTCAAACTAGGTTTAGTAGGCTGAGTTGAAAGAAATTGTGATACATACTGTAACATACAAAAATTGATTTGTGCATAACTCTGTTAATTGCTACACAATTATCTATTTTAACTTCTTGTCGATATGTACTAAACGCACAATTCGTACACTTAGTGGTGAAAAACATTGCAGTAATTTACATGTCTTCAATTGTGTAATTTAGCAAAAATCTGGTTAATGTTAATAATTTTTACCAAAAGTAAATAGGTATGTCGGCGTCTAGCCAAAATCTGTACTATGCCATGGTTGTAAACACCAATACTTTAGGTTAGTTTACGAAATTCTCGTAAGAGGGCGAGGTTTAATGTATCAAATAACCAATGGGAAAATCGTTTATTGAATATACATCTAACAGATCACAAATTCGATTTTGATAACAAAATACAAAAATTCTGTGATATCTTTTACACTTTCTCTAATAAACGAAATTATTTCGGATTCTAGTAAAAGATTTCAAAACAATAGGAATTCCTACCAAATTTTCTATTCCTATTGATCGCAAGCTTTGCGGATTTTAAACAAAATTTAATCGTGTCCAATAAGGGGTAAGAATTACAGTTTTTCTCATTTGGTACTAATTTAAAATCTTCCTTCTTAGGGAACGGAACCCATACAATCCACAAGTATAAAGCTTTAGATTCGAACCTAGCAGGCTCGTTTTCACATTTATCGCAAGCCTTACAACTTAGTGGTAAGCTTGTAAACCTCTCTTATCCTCGTGCTCACCTACCCTTCCTTTTTTTAGCGATTAGATTATCAATCGATTTGGGGAGTTAGAAGGAAAAATTACTCTTTCTACGAACCTACTTTTCTTCATCTGTAACATTACGGTAACTTAAATGGGAAGTTGGATTGGCTACTCTAAAACGAACCATTGGACATATCATACCGGGAGTGCTGCACCTGCTTTAGTTGCGACCCCATCGTTAGAGTAAGAACTCTCGCCATCCGATAAGCCCAGAGAGTGTATATGTATTATTTTGTTTATTACTTCCATTACTGCATATGAATTAAGGTATAGAATTCTGTTAGGGTTAACAACCGTATAAATGCTCACTTTACTAAATGGTATCTACAAATATGATCAATAACCTCTAGTTGACAGCTGTTGATTTAATATCGTACTAACTTCTTAATCCTATACTCTGCAATTAAGGGAGTTTCATTATCTGATTGAGGTAATATTTACAGCCCTACTTATTAATTGGTTTATGTATTGGGCTTCACACTACCATCTATTTTTAATGTAAATGCGAGCTGCGCAACAGACGAGTTTCATTATTTAAGTATGCGCGTCACAATTTAAGAAATGGATGTGTCTACATGGTATCATTGACGTTAAATTACATGTACAGAAATTATTACTTTTACTGTATAAAATTGAATATTTCTTTTCTCATAAAATATTTTCATTTAATCAAAATTAGGTTGCGAGGAAGATTTAGTGACTCAATTATTTATTTCTGGCTATTTTTTTCTAAATAATTGGTACTGAATTGTTTTCTCAGAAATAAATAACGCGGCCAACCGAATCGCTCCTCTTTTCTTTATATTCACCGCTTTAATTGGGCGGTTAATTAATTAAATAATAATGTGTTTTCTGTAAACTTCAATAAGAATTACTTATCTATGTAATAATTTCAGGGAATAATTATACTATTCGTGTAAGCTGCAGCAAGTGTTAGTCACTATTCTGTGTTTCATTTCTTTTTGTGTTATCTAAAAAGCTTGTGGTAGCGAGAATGTATGTTTTCTTTCAGTGCACACAATGAAATGTCTTTCATTGAGCAAAGGAAACGTTTCCAGTTAATTATTTAAAAGTTACTGTAGAATTAATTGGTTTTGGGTTGCGTATAGTTACCCAGCAACTTGATAAAGTACTATAAATATTGGTTTTATTTATTTGGTATATGGGTCAAATCTGGGGTTAGTTTGAATCGTAATAATATTACTTCGGCTCTTAGTAGCATTTATAAACTTGAAATGTTAATCTATTTCTTTTTGTTGTTTTGTGAGAATAAGTTCGATACAGTTTTGAAAAAGTAATCAACGATTATTATTAAATTTACATTTACTACACTACTGTAGTTGTTTTGTTTGGTGTTGTTTTTTCCTCTCTTTTCCTATAGTTCCTTACCCATCCACTGCGCCACCGTGTGTTCAGGAGTCGGGATAACGGTGCGGGCTGGCGTTGGGTGGCGATTCGTGGCGCCCAAAATTACTGTAAGCTTTTATTCTCCCTACGCACAATCCGTTCTGAGCAAAACGGTAGTTAAGAGCTACGGTTGAGTAGTGAACTCTCTCTCTGTCTCCTTTAATAATGGACACACCCACGCATCCATGGCCTCCGGCGAACTGAGCCCCGGCGTTCTGTAAGTCGTTGGCTCTGCCTTATTGGCACGTAACAATACGAGTAAAAGATAGCTGTTGAAAATGTGCAACTGAAATATGACCTAACGTACTATTCATGAGAATTTATTTAATCAATACTTTGTATAATGAGGGCACTTCTCCCACACCACTTTTAATGGGATTACGCCACGCTTAAAAGTGGGCGTAGTCACGTGCATAAGGATTTAATGTAGCCAAATGTAGGCCTTTTTGACATTTAAGTTATCCTGGTTTGCTTCCGTAGGGTTTTTTGGCATATGTTACGTCTTGTTTCCGTGTGCATTTTTGGAATGTCCCCCATCTTGTTTTCGTTCGAGTATTTGCATTTGCGCTATCTTGGTTTATTTCATTTCCATTGTCTTTTTGTAAAATTTATCAACGGCCTAACGCGCTTATGACCGATTCCGGTGCCACCAGGCGCCCAATCAGAGTACGTTGCCCTAGGCAGGATGCAATACTAAGAACTAATTATAAGAGCAAAAGCGAAAGTGGGCACCGCCAGCTTATAGGTGGTGGGGGAAGTGCCCACATTATACCCTTATTCTAAACTACCATTGAACCAAACAGCGGACAAAATAATTATTTCTAATAATTACAAAATGTTTTAATGCTTAGTTGATAATACATTTAAGCAAAATTAGATTTTTGTTCTGTAAATGCTCAAATATTAAAATGGAACGAAAGATTGATGGTTAGGATTCTTAATACAAGTGCAAATGCATTGTGAAGCGTCTAGAACTTACGTAAGTGTGATAATGCAATACATTTATTCGTAATCGACAATTTTTAAATTTATCTCCGTTAAATTAATATAAATATAAAAATGTACCACAAAATTAAACCAAAAGCATCCATTTTATATACATTTGTAAATGGATGTGATGGTACAAGACGCACTGTTTGATATAGGCATTAGTAACTAAAGTTAAAGAGTACAACAGAGCACGTTGTTAGTATTTGAATTTCAGTAACACTAAAATAAACAGCAGTCATAAATAAAAGTATTTCGTTTACTTCAGGTTTTATGACTTTCACTGGACGAAAATCGGATTAATTTTTAATTCCATTGCTTTGAAATGCACATACGACATAAAGTTAGTGGTAGGAATGTTTCTTATTTTCATACCACTTCCGTTTGATATGCGTCAATGAAACATTCTAAATAGCGTTTCTTTGAACCGTAAAAAAATTCCTTATATTGCGTGTATACACGAACAAAAAACACCTTTGTCGGAAACTGAAAAAAGCTAAAGGCAATTTACTGGAATTCTAAATATAAATATTTTTGTTTCATTTTGTAAACAAACATTTTAAATTTATCTTTTTAGAAAATGGTAACAACGCACCGTGTTTTCTAAAGCTAATTGTAAATGGAAATTAAGTACCTGTGATGTACATTTGTTTAGAAGCGGAATTATGTTTGGCAATAATATGACCACGGCAGTCAAAATAAAGTTTTTCGGCGTACATACTGTAAATATTTTGCATTCCACACTAGAGATCTTTGAATACAGAAACCCTCTATTTGTAAAAATATAAAGTCAGTAACCGTGTAGTTTATTAAAGTAAAAGTTCATTCTAATGTCAGTGACATATGTATACTTTTGATCCAAAAGTAAAGATACACGGCACCATGTGCCATGATTTGTGGTTTTTATCATCGCTCAATTACTAAATGTCAGATAAAAGTTTAGCAAGCTTCCGAAGTAGCAGATGTACATCTATTTCAGTAATTAAAGGCGAAAGAGCGTATGTATGTCTTTTAATAATCATCACTTTTTGCAATTTGTTATTAATAAATTTTAACATAAATACTTGAAAGGTATTTTTTTTTAATTAAGTACTTAAGTATAAAAATACATGATTGATAATATAGCTAATCTAGTATTTTTTTTTATAAATTACAGAGTTTTTATTCAAACTAAGGATGCCGTTTTAGAAAATAAATTCAAACTTCATGTACTATTCATTATGATGACGCGTTCAATCTTCCTTAAACCTAGAATGTTTATTATACTTTCAGGTTGACATTTTAAAAATAAGAAACATTTCACTAACAGCACTAAAGGATAATTCCCTACGCTAACAAACGTTTTTGTATATTTCCCTCTCTGAGTAATAAAAAAAGCAACAAAAAATCTACTTTTAGTTACTACAGAAGTTAGTTTCAATTGCAGCGTCATGGGAATTAAAGTTGTTCAGTTTGTACATTGTGTGCATAACATGATTACTTGTTTAACATCATTGTACAAATTATTCATACGTTTTCAATTTTTTTACATCCGAACTGTCACAGAAGTGCGTATGGTACCATAATAAATGCATTATAATATTATAATAAAATCGGGCATACATAAGATTTTTCTGTCTAAACGCTTGTCACGTGCGTAATTTAATTTACTCTATTTTTCTCCACGTTCATAACTGCATAGTAAAATTTGTGTAAATACACGTAATAATTGCACATTGGTTCCTATACATCATTCGTATTAGGTAGTATCTAATTTTCTGCCTTTTGGGGATAATTAATTATATAACTTATCGTTATACAGGGTTTTGCATCTTAGCTCCCGTCTTCTACTACATCTAAATGATTTATATTACAAAAAATATTAAAATGGAGCAATAACATGCTTGCTAGACAGCACATTTTAAAAATATTTTCACAAATACAGAGTGGTCCATACGTCCATGACGACACAAACTTACACATTTTATAATGGAACACCCTGTCTATTACTCCAGATTTGAACTCCTCGCTTCATACATTACCTCAACAAAATTTCAGCATCGTATACCGAGTGTTTTCAAAGATAATGGACATATGTTAATCACTCTGTATCTTTCAAGAACAAACAGAGTTAATTATTATTTGTAGTAGGATGTTTGATGTATAAGGTCTATTTTATTTTTATACTTGTAAATACACGAAATATCGGAAATCGTATATAGCATGGTCTAAAACGAGAATCATACATTTTCTCGAAATTTTCAAAAAAATAGATGTTTAAATAGACATAATTTACATTACTATTGAAGAGAAAATCCTCATGTAATAGTTACTACTTCACAAACAAGATGGTGTTTAAATGTTTGGGATGGTATTATTGGTGATTTCGTGATTGGACCATATTTTTTCGAGAAACGGTAAACGGTGAAGTTTATTTAGATTTTCTGGAAAATCAGTTGCCTGTGCTTCTTGAAAACGTTCTCCTGCGCATACGTCAGTGTATGTGGTATTTAAATGATAGGGCTCCCATACATAATAACGCATTGAATCACGGTCAACTACACGTACAGTTTCCAGGACGATGGATAGGTAGAGGAGGTCCAATTCCGTGGTCTGCAAGATCGCCTAATCCAACAAAAGCAGATTTTTTCTGTGGGGGTATGTGAAAAATGAAGTATATAGATTACCTGTAACTACTTTAGATGGCATGAAAAATAGAATTAGAGTTGATTTCCGAAACATTAGTATCCCAATGGCTAGAAATGTAAGTAGGGAATTTGAAGATCGGTTACAACATTGTTTAAACGTAATGGGATGCCACTTTGAACAGTTAATATAAATACCACTTCATCAAAACACTGTATTTCGTCACTATGATTAAATTGATTTAAGTTCAACCTACTGATGACGATGTGGTGTCAATGAAACGATCGTCGAGTGATGACATACTATTAGTGGAGTTGATCGGCCTATTTCCACAGTTTATGCTTTTTGAGCACGACGTTTCGGAAGTGGACTCTGCTTCCGTCATCAGGCTTAGTCCTGAGAAGGACTGTTTTCGCACTTGAGTCGAATTCATATGTTATATAATTTTTTCTCAAGCACTTGACTACTCTTAGATTCGAACCTGGTACCTTTCACTTACTAGTCTGACACCTTTGCCACTGAGCCACGGAGTAATCCAATATATATATTTTAGAACTTTCATATATATATATATATATATATATATATATATATATATATATATATATATATATATATATATATATATATATATTAAACTTTTCGTGGTTGCGCAGAAGTTTATTGCGCATGTTGCGCAGTAACTTCTTGCGCAGGTGTATTGCGCTTAAGCTCTTCGCGCATTATTGGCATCCATATGGGTTTCATTTCTACACTAGCTTGACTTATTGGATTTTCTGCTAGTGCGATGTATGTGGCTTCTTTGAGTTTTCGACGAGTTGTGTTCTCATCCTTTGCCACTATTTGTATGTTATCCCATTGGATGTGGTGGTCTTCATTCCAGACATGTTCGGCGATTCTTGATCTTTCTATTTCGCCCTTGCGGACGTTGTTCTTGTGTTCCTGTGTTCTCACTTTGAGTGGTCCACTGCTCTCTCCTATGTATGCTCTACCGCATTCGCATGGTAAGTTATATACACAATTCTTGGAATTCTGATCTTCATTGTATGGTTTGGTTTTGGTTAGTATTCCCCTGAGCGTTCTGGTCGATTTGAAGGCAGTGCGTATCTTGTATTTGCTGCTTATCCTTCGTATTTTGTCGGAGGTACCTTGTATATAAGGTATTATCGCTGTATATTTAGGTTCTTCTTTTTCGGTTACTCTTTCCCTGTTTAGGTTAGCTGTTAGATATACCTGACGCTGGCGAAACATAAGGGGGAGTTCTCCGATTATCAGAGAACTAGACTTACCCCACACTACAGCAAACCTCCGCATCTGTACGGCCTACCAAAAATCCATAAGCAGGAATTCCTCTGAGACCAATTTGAGCTCGAGAAATTCACCTTGCCACCCATTAGCACACTATCTGCTAGATATCATCACACCCTTATCAGGAAAAACCGAGTCTATGGTCAAGAAAAAAGCACTTCGTGGAAACCATCAGAAACTTCCAACCAAACCACGAAGAAATACTGGTAAGACTTCGACATTGTGAGTCTATTCACAAATGTGCCTACCGATAAGGCACTAACTATCATAAGAGACAAGCTGGAAAAGGATGAAACGTTAGACGAACGCACGCAACTCTCGGTAAACACAATAATGGAACTTCTGACAATATGCATAAAACTACATATTTCCAGGTAGAAGACAAATTCTATCAACAAGAGTTTGGGATGGCGATGGGTTACCCACTATCACCCATAGTGAGTCATATATTATATTATATATATATATATATATATATATATATATATATATATATATATATATATATATATATATATATATATATATATCATATATATATGGAAGACTTTGAAGACCAAGCGATATCCGAATTCACAGAGAAACCAAGGATGTGGCTTAGATACGTGGACGATACCTTCGTAGTTTGGCAACACGGCAAGCATAAGCTAGATGAATTCCTAGATCATCTAAATAGCCGCGCACCCTCCATAAAATTCACAATGGAATTGGAGTCGGAACAAAAACTGCCATTCCTGGATGTACTTGTACATAGGAATGACAACACTTTCACGACAAGTGTATACAGGAAACCTACCCACACGGGGAGGTACCTACACTACAACTCCAATCACCACAAAAACGTGAAATTAGGTGAGGCAAAATGCTTGTACGATAGAGCAAAAGCGATATGCTCAAAACAAGAGGACCTGAACAAAGAAAAAGAAAATATCGCTAGGACACTTAAAGAAAATGGCTACCCCGATCTAACAGCTAACCTAAACAGGGAAAGGGTAACCGAAAAAGAAGAACCTAAATATACAGCGATAATACCATATATACAAGGTACCTCCGACAAAATACGAAGGATAGGCAGCAAATACAAGATACGCACTGCCTTCAAATCGACCAGAACGCTCAGGGGAATACTAACCAAAACCAAACCATACAATAAAGATCAGAATTCCAAGAATTGTGTATATAACTTACCATGCGAATGCGGCAGAGCATACATAGGAGAGAGCAGTAGACCACTCAAAGTGAAAACACAGGAACACAAGAACAACGTCCGCAAGGGCGAAATAGAAAGATCAAGAATCGCCGAACATGTCTGGAATGAAGACCACCACATCCAATGGGATAACATACAAATAGTGGCAAAGGATGAGAACACAACTCGTCGAAAACTCAAAGAAGCCACATACATCGCACTAGCAGAAAATCCAATAAGTCAAGCTAGTGTAGAAATGAAACCCACATGGATGCCAATAATGCGCGAAGAGCTTAAGCGCAATACACCTGCGCAAGAAGTTACTGCGCAACATGCGCAATAAACTTCTGCGCAACCACGAGAAAGTTTAATATATATATATATATATATATATATATAAGTTCTAAAACATGTATATTGGATTACTCAGTGGCTCAGTGGCAAAGGTGTCAGACTAGTAAGTGAAAGGTACCAGGTTCGAATCTAAGAGTAGTCAAGTGCTTGAGAAAAAATTATATAACATATGAATTCGACTCAAGTGCGAAAACAGTCCTTCTCAGGACTAAGCCTGATGATGGAAGCAGAGTCCGCTTCCGAAACGTCGCGCTCAAAAAGCATAAACTGTGGAAATAGGCCGATCAACTCCACTAATAGGAAACCACAGTTACAAAACACTTATAATAATGAAATACTAGTTAAAAAGTTTAGGTTCACCCTCCTGATGACGTGTATGCGGTCAACAAAACGATTGTCTGTCGATGAAATAAGTGTTTTGGTAAAGTGCAGGTATGTATTTTGTTCAATCTACAATGTTTTAATATCCGGATCAAAACTTTGTTACCTAAATATTATTTTGTTACTCATTTTTTAGAATCTTGCCTCATTTATTACTCTTAGTCTCTATTACACCTAGTTTTGTTAAACAATTTGTGGTTTTATTTGCAATAGTTTATCATTGATGTAACCAAGCTACACAACGAAGCCCAGAATTCCAAGAAATGTGTATACAACCTACCATGCGAATGTGGCAGAGCATATATACCAGAGAGCAATAGACCACTCAAAGTGAGAACTCAGGAACATAAGAACTACATCTTCAAGGGCTGAACATAAAGATCAAGAATCGCCGAACATATCTGGAACGAAAACCATGGTATCCAATGGGATAGCTGTTACGGTTCACTAGGACAAGGTAATAGATAAACCTGGTTTTTGCACGGCTAGCTCGGCGTGCGGGTGAGGGTCTATTGGGAAAAGCAGTTTCGTCTCCGTAGGTACGCTATTTTACCAAAGTCGAAATCGGAAAAATGTCACAATAGGTTCCGGTAGGCGCCAGGATATTCCAAAAGAACACACCAGGGTGTTTTAAAACGCGAACTAAACGACGGTCTAGTGGTCGAATAACCACTATCCAAGTGTTGTTTTACGTGGTAGTTTTAGTTGAATTAATCTGAAATAATACATATACAAGTAATTATATTTTTGTTTAAGGGGAGGGTATTTTATTTAAAAATTAAAGATTTAAGGCCCAAATTTAATAGTATGGGCCATTGTTATGTTTTCGATCGTGACAGTTCTTGCGGTACAATCAAATTTTGGATGTGAACAAAAGTAGTGGTTGCAAAGTGCGCATTCATACTTTGAATGGTGTGATAATTAAAGAAATGCACTATCATTGCCACGATAGCAGTGCTGCAAATGTGGAAGTTCAAATGATCAAAGGAACCATGAAATCCCGTGCTGCAGAGACAATGGAGACCACATCTCAAATTATCAATAACTCTATTACTCAAAACGACTTATCTCGGGCGGTTCAAGCAATTCTACCTAACGACAGGGCTTTAAAAAATGGTTCGCCGCAAGGAACCAACTTAATGCAGCGCCTCTGCCACTAACAGTAGAGAATTTGATAATTCCACAAAATATAGAAATATTGAAGTAAACGGGAGGACTGAAAACTTTTTACTTGCCGATAGCGGACTGGTTCCAAACCGTATCTTAATCTTTGGAAGAACGTACACCAGGTTAGTAGGTTTATCGGTAATATTGTTGTGAATATCATTGATTAATTTTTTTAATTTTATCTGACGTCAGTAAACACCCTAAAGATTAAACCAAATATTTCAATTTTAATATTGTAACATGTTGACTACATATGATTAATTGTTAATGATTACTGTTTTACGGAACAAAACCAATAAATAAATATCAGTAGTTTATCAATTGAGAAAAGCATGAAACATCAATGTTTTGGAGTAATTTTAGAATTAAGAGGAACCATAAATATTTCTGGATTTTGCATTTACTGTAAAATAAAAAATGTTTACGAAAAAAAAATATAAATGTAAAATGAAATGTAAATGTTCCCATTCTTTAGAAGTGTCCATAATTCATAATTATATCATCAGTTTCGTCGCATTTAAATCGGCTACATATTACGTTACTGTTCTCATTGTTGATAACTAATTTCATTAACTCAAACAAATAATAAAAAAACATACTTATTATTTGTTTTAGTCAATGAAAACTTTTTAAGAAGGTGTTCGCATATACACTTACATGTTGCCATTTTCCATTAAGTGGAACAAATAATAAAAAAACATATATTAAGTTCTCATGAAGATTCTACGCTGATCGAAAACGTTAAACATTGAACAAAGTTATTAAAAAAATGCTGTATTCAAGAAAAAGTCTTCTAAATAAAACTACATCCAATTATATTATCGCATGAATCTTATCTCCTATTACTCAAATTTCCTTTCAATTAATTTCTAAAAAAAATTAATTTTTTCATATTTTTAGGTCTTACGGGAATCCAACCATCGGTTTATCGACGGAACATTTGCAACAGCTCCTCAGTTGTTTTATCAAATATATGTCATATTAGCCAAAAAATTTGGTGGAGTACATCCGGTACTATATGCTTTATTGCCGAATAAACAGGGAACAACATATTCACAGATGATTAATTTAATCAAGGAGATAGAGCCAAACCTAAATCCCTCTAAAATTTCTTGCGACTATGAGCTAGCTGCAATAAACGCATTCAAAGGTGGTTTCCCAAATGCATATATTCTTGGGTGTTTTTTTCATCTCACAAAAAATTTGAGGAAGCATTTGGGGGATTTGCACTTAATGGGCCGCTACAATAATGGCGCAAATTTTGATATAGAAGCACGTATGATAACGTCTTTAGCGTTCCTACCTATCGCTGACCTAGATACAGCTATTGATGAATTGGCTAATGTGTTACCACTTGAATTACAACCGATCTTACAATGGTTTGAAGATTCATACATAGGACGTCCAAATCGTCGAGGTAATGGAAGACGACCTGTCATATTTCCTCCAGAAGTGTGGAGTGTATATGATCGTGTCCTAAATGATGTCGACAGAACAAATAATCATGCCGAAGCAGCACGTCGTCTCAGCACCGAGCTATCAATGACCCACCCACCATTTGGAAGTTTATTGACGCCCTAAAAACAATACAGTCTGGAAGAGATGTGTATTTGGAGCAGTTGATTGCCGGAGAGACCCTCCTCCCAAAAGAAAATATGTTGAAGCGGATAGGCGCATAAAAAGCATTGTCGAAAATTATGACAACAGAAATATTATTAATTTCCTTCGTGGTATTTCACATAATTACAAAATGAATGCGTGATTACTACTAATATGTAATATATTATTATTAATTTGCAAAATTACTATGTACGAATGTAGATAAAAAATAAATTTTTTTGTTATTGAACTAATTATTTAGAATTATTTATTTAGAATTATTTATTTTTGAAGGAAAGCTTTTAAAACAGCATGATACTTTTATGAAACATTTCATTACAACATTAACAAGTTTATTACAACGACCGACGCGACGTTTCGAAATTTATCTCTTCATCAGGTGATACAATTAATATTAATTTCGGTAATTGCACTGAAACAAATTTTTCTCTCTTTTGACAATGTATGAAATGAATATTCATAAAAAAACTCTATTAATTATTTATAATGTTCATTCATCGTTAATGGTTACTTTTTTAACTTCTATCGAAAAAAGGATCAATGTAAATTAACCTACCTATGTAACACACAATAATGTATTATAGAAATTAAATTTCCCATTTAGTACCATTAATATTTTTACCAAAGATTCTAATCAGTTAATCACGAACCGTTAAGTAACAAACGTTTTGTTAACAATTGTTTGTAGAAATATTTAAATAGAAAAGCTGGTTATACTTAAACAGTAATTTAAACATCGTTACTAGGATTATGTACAATGACAGGCTTAATACCATATTCAATACTTGTGGATCTGCGCCTTACTGGTCTCGCGCCTTAATGGCCCTGCGCCGACGAGTCTTGCGCCTAAGAGTCTTGCGTCTAACTGGACCCGCGCCTTAGTGTCCCTGCGCCGAAGTGGCCCGCGCCGAAGTGGCCGCGCCTAAACGGCCGCGCCTTAGTGGCCGCGCCTAAGTGTCCTAAACCGTCAGTGTATGTGGTATTTAAATGATGGGGCTCCCATACATAATAACACATTGAATCACGGTCAACTACACGTACAGTTTCCAGGACGATGGATAGGTAGAGGAGGTCCAATTCCGTGGTCTGCAAGATCGCCTAATCCAACAAAAGTAGATTTTTTCTGTGGGGGTATGTGAAAAATGAAGTATATAAATTACCTTACTTACTTACTTTAGCGGACATGAAAAATAGAATTAGAGTGGATTTCCGAAACATTAGTATCCCAATGGCTAGAAATGTAAGTATGGAAGTTGAAGATCGGTTACAACATTGTTTAAATGTAATGGGATGCGAATGTGGCAGAGCATATATACCAGAGAGCAATAGACCACTCAAAGTGAGAACTTAGGAACATAAGAACTACATCCGCAAGGGCTGAACATAAAGATCAAGAATCGCCGAACATGCTGAGAAAATCCAATAAGTCAAGCTAGTGATAGAAATGAAACAATGGATGCCAATAATGCGCGAAGAGCTATGAGGCATACACACTGCAGTTACGCGCGCAAACTTCTGACAAAACGTTTAATATATATATATATATATATATATATATAGTATATATATATATATATATATATAGGTTACAGAAAATGGCTCAGTGGCAAAGGTGTCAGACTAGTAAGTTGAAAGGTACCAAAGGTTCGAATCTAAGAGTAGTCAAGTGCTTGAGGAAAAATCATAACATATGAATTCGACTCAAGTGCGAAAATAGTCCTTCTCAGGACTTAAGCCTGATGATGGAAGCAGAGTCCGCTTCCGAAACGTCGCGATATAAAAGCATAAACTGTGGAAATAGGCCGATCAACTCAACTAATAGAAACCACAGTTACAAAACACTTATAATAATGATATCATGACGCATTTTAAAAGTTTAGGTACAACACAATATGATGACAGTTAGCGTCAAGCAATATTTAATACTTGTACTGTAAAGTTAGTTTTCGTTATACTACACTACACGAATAGTAACCTGATATTTTGTTCAATCTACAAAATTTAATATCCGGATGAATTTCTTTGGATTACCTAAATATTATATTGTGTACTCATTTGTAGAATCTTGCTGTAAATTTACTTTAGTAACTGATCTACGCGACACAAAAGTTTTATTAAACTGTATCTATGATTTTGACTCTTGCAATAGTTTAATACAATTGATGTACAAGCCACATATGCCCATGAAGTTGTTCACCTAGACATAGAATGTGGACAGAGCATTTATACCAGATATTTAATAACACTAATGTGAGAACTCAGGAACATAGAACTACATCTTCAAGGCTGAAATAAAGATCAGAATCCCGAACATATCTGGAACGAAAACCTGGTATCAATATCCTTACAGTTCACTAGGACAAGGTAATAGATAAACCTGGTTTTGCAGGCTAGCTCGGCGTGCGGGTGAAGGTCTATTGGGAAAAGCAGTTTCGTCTCCGTAGGTACGCTATTTTACCAAAGTCGAAATCGGAAAAATGTCACAATAGGTTCCGGTAGGCGCCAGGATATTCCAAAAGAACACACCAGGGTGTTTTAAAACGCGAACTAAACGACGGTACGTAGTGGTCCGAATACCCAACTTACCACACTTACCAAGTCGTAACGCTCGTAGATCCAGGTTCCGCAATACTGCTTCACCTGGAAAGGCTTCAAAATCTGCACCTTAATCTGATCAACTTACCACCGTGCAGCAATATTCAAATTCAATACAAATCTCTAATGTTCCCCTTACGTTAAATTACTCCCTTAAACAAATCAACATAACACATACTAAACTGACTTCAATTCGTTTACGACTCTTTTCTAAACTTGTAAATTACGTTACGTTAACTTAATCTGGCAACAAAACAAAACAAAAAAGAAACCAAAACTCCAACTTCTCTCAATAGAACTCGGCGACGCTTTTCTGTTTGAGCAATATATCATCACCCTTTGTCAAGGCTTAATATTAAAATAATTACTCCAAAATAGTAACTAAGATAAACATCTATTAACTCAAAAATAAAAAAAACAATTAACAATATTTAAACAGCATGTCAATTTGGATAAAATGGTAATCATCTATTCTTAACTTTTTACCTCATTGAATTCTGGCCAGTAGCAAAACTATCTTAAGCTAAATTTTATTCAAAGAAATCCTATAAACTTGAATTACGTCAGCACGTAAATCTTATATAAACAACTGAATGATGAAGGTAAGATTTTATTTACCTCCCTGCATAAAATATTAATGGTATCAAAACACCTTAAATAGCTTCTGAATAGACAAAGGAAACTGTCCGAGAACGTTAACAAAATGATGCACTAAATTAAAAAAAAAAAATTGCTTCCAACAGGGTCCTTCGTTAACACACATTACATAAAATATTCCATATAAAACACAATCAAATTTTATTCTCAAAAGTCGCAAGATCAACAAACAGAATATAAATTACATTACCTAGGTCACACAGGCAAATAGGAGATGATCTTTGCTCGGCGAAAGCGTCGTGTACGACTCGTGCGGCCCACGGTCCACGGTGTTACTGCTTGACGACGACACGAAGCTGACTTGCCTCAGGTCTCTACCACGTATTCAACTTGCTTTTTAAATTAATTTACAATAATACCTCGTAACTTATTGAAGCAGCATTAGCTAGCTTAAATCACTTTAATAATTTCTTTTAACTCAAAGTTGTTAAGGTTCGACAAACAAAAGAAAACACTCAGCAAATCGTTTTACACAGCTTGCATTAATAGGTTTAATTACGAACAGAACAATCCTAAACAGTATGTGTGGTTGGGCGTTCGTTCACTACGTTCACTTAATTCCTAGGAAAGGGGTTCTCTAATTATATCT
Source organism: Vesta saturnalis (assembly GCA_036346205.1). NCBI lineage: Eukaryota > Metazoa > Arthropoda > Insecta > Coleoptera > Lampyridae > Vesta > Vesta saturnalis. The sequence continues at coordinate 4,026,229 of JARFJB010002109.1, forward strand.
CGTTAATCACGAAATTCAATAGTCCTCGGGTTTGCACTACAAAAAAAACACGAACCGAACTTCTATCATAAACGCACTCGAAGATGCCGTTATTCTCCAATAAACTAAATTGATGAGCGAGCCCGGTTGAAATGTTACTTCACAAAAAATTTCCCAAACTTGGTTATAATCGACTAATCTTTCAAGTCTTCAACGCTACTTAACTAAATTTCACTAGGAGCTCGCACAATGATGAATCCCCAACTTCCGCTAATTCGAACGACTTCCCACACACACACACAACTTCACGCGTCAAAAGCTTAGGACAGAGTCATCTTCCATTCAAAATTACTTCCTCGCCACATTAAAAAAAACCTTCCCCTCCATACAAATTCAATCACGCAAAGCCTATCAACCATTCCAATTTTAAAATTTCGACCCCCCTAAATATACGATGATAACTCGACTTAAGGCGGAGAAACTGCCACGTTTGCATTTTCCTTCGACACGATACAGAAATGTTATTGCAAAGGTACAACCAATCGCCCACCCATATTACCTACATGGATGAAAACCAACATTCCGACCCTCCAATTGTTCCTCTAAGATGCGACAGTCCACCAAAGGATTTTTCTGTGGGTTGTGAAAAATGAAGTATATAAATTACCTTACTTACTTACTTTAGCGGACATGAAAAATAGAATTAGAGGATTTCCGAAACATTAGTATCCCAATGGCTAGAAATGTAAGTATGGAAGTTGAAGATCGGTTACAACATTGTTTAAATGTAATGGGATGCGAATGTGGCAGAGCATATATACCAGAGAGCAATAGACCACTCAAAGTGAGAACTTAGGAACATAAGAACTACATCCGCAAGGGCTGAACATAAAGATCAAGAATCGCCGAACATGTCTGGAACGAAAACCATGGCTGGGATAGCATAAAAATAGTGGCAAAGTATGAGGATACCACTATCCGGAAACTCAAAACGCTATATATATATATATATATATATATATATATATATATATATATATATATGATATATATAGTTACAGAAAATATAATGGTAAAGGTGTCAGGTAATTGAAATGTACCAAAGGTCGAATCTGAGAGTAGTCAAGTGCTTGGGAAAAATCATAACATATGAATTCGACTCAAGTGCGAAAATAGTCCTTCTCAGGATTAAGCATGATGACGAAAGCAGAGTCCGCTTCCGGAACGTCGCGATATAAAAGCAAAAACTGTGGAAATAGGTCGATCAACTCAACTAATATGAAGCCACAGTTACAAAACACTTATAATAATGCCATTATCATGACGCATTTTAAAATATACAACACAATATATTCAGTTACGTCAAGCAATATTTAATTACTTGTACTTAAAGTTAGTTTTCGTTATACTACACTACACGAATAGTAACCTGATATTTTGTCTTCAAAATACAAATCCTATGAATTTCTTTGGATTTAAAATAGAATGTGTCTAGTAAACTTCTGTAAATTTACTTTAGTAACTGATCTACGCGACACAAAAGTTTTATTACTGTATCTATATTTTGACTCTCTATTTAATACAATTTTCACAACCACTATGCATGAAGTTGTTATTAGACATAGAGGGACAAACTGTTTTACAATATTTTTAATAAACTAATGTAGTCGAGAACTTTTTACTAAAACGATATAATAGTACCCATTATCCTCCTTGTACATAATTTTAGATACAACTGCTATAATTAATCCGTAAATCATTATGTTACTCATATCATTACTACGAGGGTGGAATGGTTATTAGCCAGCCTAAGAATGAAAGAAAAGGATTTTTCAATAAACATGTTTTTATTTTTAACATAATCTCCTCATTTTTTCCAGCAATGTTCTGATGCTTTAATGCTATCACGAAAGAAATTTTCTTCAAGTCCAGCAAAATGGGCATCTACCGGGTCCTTGACATCCCCATCCGTTGAAAATCTTAGCCCCCTAGGAACATTTTTGGTTTAGGAATAGACGAAAGTCTGACGGAGCTAAGTCGAAGCGAATAAGGCGGATGGGGAAGTAACCATTTAGTAATTCGCGAATCTTAGTCATGGAATCGATATTGGTGTGAGGCGGGCACTATCATGATGAAAAATGATATTTTTACGTGCTAAACCGGGTCTTTTTTCGCGAATATTTTCGTTTAATATGTACTGCTTATTCCTTTGGAAGGTAATCGACCGCTATAGTTCCCTTAGCATCACAGAAAACCGACGCCATAACCTTTCCAGCAGACTTCATTGTCATCACTTTTTTTTTGGGCCCGGACAACCAGGTTCCGTCCACTGCGTAGATTGCAGTTTTGTTTGCGGAGTATATAATGAACCCACGTTTCATCAGTGGTGACAAACCTTGAAAACGATTCATCGACCCTTGTGATCGTTGAACGCGCACTCGTTTATTTCCAATGTGAGTAAACGCGGCGCCCATCTTGCAGAAAACTTTTACAACCTGAATTTATGTGTTAGCGATAGTGAACACCTGCTTATTTCGAAATACCATAAACAACTAAGGACAGATGTCAAATAAAAAATATATGAAACCTCAAAATGCAATTATAACCCTGCTATAATTGTTACGGAAATTTAAGAAAATTTAATCAAATTTTAATGTCCAAAGTTGTGAAAACTGTAACTTTCAAAGTGCTAAAGGTATTCACAGCTAAAAACCACACATATCAGTTAAATATCTAGTTAAACCATAACTAATCCAGTAAAGAAATATTTTACATTAATATTTAAGAACTGTAATAATTGTACAATGAAAACATAATGTATATGTTTATTATTATCTTAATTTTAAGTATATGTGTTAAATGAATGCAATACTTAATTGGTAAAATATTTACTTTCGAGTTATAGGAAAAACTTAAGACATAACCTAAATTAAAATTAACGAATACTATTTAGTCGGAGGTTTTAGATATTAGATGTTTTGCTAAAACTCGCTTTACTACCTTACAAGATTCACAAATATACCTATAGTAACTGTAAAAATCTAACCAGTGCGGATTGCTGTCGTTTGATGTTCTTAGAAACATGTTGACTGTCATAAACATAAACTGTTACTGAAGAGTGAAAATCACTCTGGCTCTTCATTAATTAAATAGGTTTGAAACCCACTGATAACTTACATGTTTTTAACTGTGCATCTTTTAATACATTTAAGTTTGTTTATGGATATTGTTACTTTCAGGTTCCACTGAAGTCCGGATCGATCAAAGCATCACGTCACAATACTAACTAGTGGTAAGTAAGGTTTGATATCTGATATTCTGGTGCTATGGAACTATTACTTTTCTTGTGGTTATAAACTAGTGGTAATCGTATGAAAATGTAAATTTGCACTATTATTCCGCATCATATTTTACTATATATTTTATATAAATTAATACCTGGAAGTAAATGTCTTACTACATATACAGGGTGTTTCTAAAATACACGGCAAAAACTTGGGAGCACATACCTTACGTGAAAATAAGAAAAAAGAGGTTCCTGTAAAAAAGGCTCCGAAAATGCTTCTTCAGGGAGCTAAAGCAAGTATTGTCAAGTAACTGTTAGTTTAGCTTGTCTGTAATAATTTAAATAAGGGATAGTAAATACAGGTACTTTTCGGTTAATAATAAATTATTACTCACTTAGGCCAAACTGACAGTTAACAGACAATACTTGCTCTTACACTTGAAGTCATTGTTTACCTTGACTTAACTTGTTTTTTTCCCATTTCTGAAGAAACGGTGATATTTAGCGACGGGTGAAGCATAATCTGGTGTCAAAATAGCAAAGAATCGAAGAATCGAAAATGGGGCCAAATTTACCTAGTTACCCCCTGGTACGTACGCTCCTGGCTAAAGTTAACTTGGCTCAATGCTCTCAAATAATTGGCTTTACTGAAAGAAATTTATGTCGCAAAATTGGTTGCCATAGCTGGGGTGGTTTCGAAGCTATAAACCGAAAACCAGTTTTTGAAAGCCATGTTCAAAGGGCTCCAGCTATCTGAGGAAGCGTGTCCACAGGAACTTTTTTCTTATTTTAGAAACACTCAGTATATTAAATTACCACAGAACTACAATAATTTAACATATTTAGTTAAAATAAAAAATCATATTAAACTACATTGTGTTTTCACTGTACAATGGAAATTACACCGATTAACAAAGAACTCTTCTTTGTTAGATACAACTAGATTTTTAATTGGATCTTCAAGTTTGTATTTGCGAATGCGTTTATCAAGTGTTTGATAACTTTTCACTTACATCCTAATTAAATTAAATTTTGTTAAATTTGTTGCTTGACTAGACATTTTCACAGTTAGACTTCGACCGTTAGAAATTGTTCAGATTTGACTTCTTCAAGGCAGTTTAATAATGTTTAATTTATTTTACATCTTACTTATTCTTTACTAAAATTAGATTCCAAAGTTGGCTTTATACGTTTATCAAACTGTTATATTAATAGCAGGTTGTTCTGACATCTCAAGTAATTTTAACAGATATTACCATTTACTGAGGACGATAACTGTAATTATTATCGAAACGTACAAATTTATATAAATTATATACATATATATATATATATATATATATATATATATATATATATATATATATATATATAAAATACACGATTTAGGAAACCCAAAGGATAAGTATATTAATTTGTACTAACCGTATTTTGGATATTGTCTTTTAGTGCTTCTTTCCTCGATTATTACTTGATAGTAGCAAACTCTTATACCAGGTGTTTAGTTGGGAATCGCTCATACGCTATGGGGGTAGATAGCGGACATCGAGGTCGTTTTAAATAAACTGTATTTGGTGAGTGTTGGATTCATTATAATCTGTACATAGAGTATTTAACCACGCAGTATTTTTATTTTATATTCACTACATACATTATTTGTCTAATACGGTGTCGAATAGCGCACCAATATAAATTGGAATACAGGTCCGGGATACGCTAACTTCAATGGCTATCTTTCAAATGTCCTGAATGTGTAACGAACTTGTGACGTTTGCTAAGTATGTTAATAATTAATAATAAAAATGTTTGTGTTTTGGTAGCGACTGGTGGAAGTTCCAGGATATGGGAAATCTAAATTGGTACGAGGGCAGTTTGATGAGTTAGTGATTTTTTAATTTCCGCACAGTAATTTTAAATGCAACATTTCTCTCGTCAGCTGTCATCTATTAACAGACTTCTGTCAAGTTTTGATCAATCTGAACCATTTGGTTTGTGTTTCGGCCATTGAAAGCAGACAACCCCTAGAATTTTAACGAAAATGGAAAAAGTGAATTTCGCTTGCTGATTAACTATTACTTTTTGCGTAAAAAACAATCTCCGAAACCTAGGAAATACTTGATAAATACTATGGGGACTCTGCACCAAAATTTCAATGGTTAAAGAGTGGTTTACTGAGTTCCGTTGTGGCCGTACCAGCACAAGTGACCCCGAACGTTCAGGTCCCCAAAAAGATAGTTATGCCAGAAATTATCGATAAAATTCATGGAATGATATAGGACCATCGGAGACTGAAGGTGAGTGAGATAGCTGAGGTTGTAGTCATATCAACTGAGCGGGTATATACGTTTTGCATTAATATTTGGACATGAAAAAGCTATCCTCCGATGAATGCCGCGATTGCTCACTCTAGACCATAAGCGCAACCGTATGACCAACTCAAAGGAGTGTTTGGCGATGTTCAGACGCAAACCGAAACAGTTTTTGTGCAGTTTTGATACCATGGACAAAAGAAGGATCCATCACAATACACCAATCAAGGAACAATCAAGACAGTGGGTTTATCTGGGTAAACGTGCACCAAAGAAGGCCAAGGTGGGTCTGTTGGCCAACAAGGTCATGGCCACAGTTTTTTGGGATGCACGCGGTGCTATTCACATCGATTACCTTGAAAATAATAAAAGGACCATCGGCGAATATTATTTAGAGCTTTTGGACAGATTCGATATTGATTTTAAGCAGAAAAGACCGAATTTAACGAAAAAAGATGCTGTTCCATCAAGTCAATACACGCGTGCATACGTGTGTTGTCACCTTGGCAAAAATCCATAAATTGGGTTACGAATTCCTACCCCATCCAGCATATTCTCCAGATTTAGCCCCCTACGACTATTTCCTGTTTCCAAACGTCAAGAAATGGCTGGGCGGTAAAAGATTTTGGTCGAATGGAGAGGTCATCACTGAAACAAACCCCTATGTTGAGCGCATCGAGAAAACCTATTATTTGTAAGCAGTAAAAAATTGGAAAGACACTGGACTAAATGTATAGATCAAAAAGGAAACTATGTTGGGAAATAAAATGGTTATTTTCCGAAAAAATCTTTATTCAAAAAGTCACTGACTTATCAAACTGCCCTCGTATTACTTAAATAGGTATCAATTAAATCAAGCTAATAAATACTCAGAACAACAAAATAACAATTCAATATTAAAATATAAGAATATAAAACTTGCAGACAGCATGATAATTAAATCTAACTACTTATTTTAACAGTATAACAATTTTACTAGATAAAGTAGACAGTAACGGGCCTATCGTTATCACAACTCACAAAATCTAATTGTATTTTTTTTAGTCTCGATTAAGGTAGTGCTTTTTCTTTCCATCACATAACCTTATTAGGGTACAGAATTGTCACGTTGTCATCTCAGCGGGTGATGAACTAACAGATGCTCGATATTGGAGTATATTCTAATATCCCACGTATAGTAGAAGGAGATGAGAATATACACATTGGCTTTTCCATCAAAGTAAAGCACCGCAATCAAACAAATGTTCCGTTTATTATGTGAGTGTAATAATATTCTTTCAATTTGTATAAATAGTACGTAACAGTGTTCAAGTGATGTGTATTACAATTTGTCATTAAAACGGTCGACGTGCTGCGAATGACTAGGCTCTTGAATAATACTATCCATATTATATTGTTTCTTATACCGATGTCTTAAGCAAGATTTAAAGGTCCATTTTTTTATGTCCGTATAAGGATATGGAATCTTTTTTCCTTTAACTAATTTTTCAATTCTTCTTTCCAACTACCCGATGACGCCTTCTATACCAATAAAAAACGATACCATTGGTGGCCCAGAATTATTAAATTCATTAATATAAGTAGATTAAGCAACAATTTCAAAGGTCATTATTTCGATATAGTCAAAAGAATTAATCAGTATATTTTATATTTCGGTAAACACTAAATTAATATTACCGATAAAACCATTTGAATTTTTAGCTGTAAAATGATGTATCTTCTACCACTGGAAGAATATTCCTAGTTTTTTATTTGTTACATTGCCTTTAACTTTATAGTGGCCGTCAACTCCTACTTAACCACTATAGTTCATATTTTTAGTGGTGCCGGTTTGCCAAGATCTTCTCGAATCTTCTACAGAATAACCAGGCTTAATACAAAAACACAACTGAAAACAATAGTGATAATTACAAATTGTTTTTAAATACTGGGCTTTGCCATTGGCACATTTCTTCGTTCGCTCTTCGATTATATTATTTTTTGGAAATAAACCAAAATTCTTTAATATTTTACTTATAGTTGGTCGGCATGCCTTCACTGATTCTTTTTTTTTGAGTATTTCAAAGATGATAACTTTGTATTCTTCTTCTTCTTCAATCTGCGTCTTTCATACACATGCGAACATATGCCTCCCCCATCTCATTCTATTTTTTGCGGTCTTGTACTGTAGTCATCCACTTCTTCCCGGCCGCCTTTATGATATCATTGTACCATCTGTATAAAGATCTTCCTACTTTCTGTCCACGGTTTCCATTCGGTTATTATTTTTGTCCATTTCTTAGTTTCTATTCGGGCAATATGGCCTGCCCATTCCCATTTCATTTTCATTATTGTGTGAGCTACGTCCCCCATTTCAGTTAGTTGTCTGATCCTTTCTATTGGTACTTTGTCTTTGAGATTGATACTTATTATTGCTCGTTCCATGTTTCTTTGTGTCACTTGTAACTTCTGCAGTGTTCTTTTTGTAAAGGCCCATGTTTCTGTTCATATGTCAATACAGGGATAACACATTGTTGTAATACTCGTTTTTTGATTTGTAATTTGAATTTTTTATTTTTATTCTTTAGTATATATTTCAGCATTCCAAAAGCTATCCATGCCAATCTAATTGTTCTTTGTAGGTCTGCATTCTGCATGTCTTAGTCTATACTTATTCTTTGCCCCAGATATGTGTAATTAGACGTTCTCGATGTCCTTGTCTCCTAGTTTTATTTTTGCTTTTTGTCGGTTTGTGGTTCTTTGTATGATTTTGGTGTTTTGCATGTTCATTGTTAAACCAATCTCCTATATTTGTAGTTCATTAAGCATTTCCTGTAGGTCGGTCTCATTGTCAGCTATTAGGACGACGTCGCCTACGAATCTTAGGTTATTCATTCTCTGTCCATCAATCATTAAACCTCGTTCCTCCCAATGTAGTTATTTAAAAACGTCCTCTAATACCAATGTGAACAGCTTTGGTGATGTTTCATCGTTCTGTCTGATTCGTCTTTCTATCTTTACTGGTTTCGTGTTTTTGTGCATCTTCACCGTGCTGGTTGTTTCTTTATAGATGTTTTCTTATATATATTGAGTCTATGGACAATTGTGCAATGAGCTGATGATGGCCCATATTTTTATTGTGTCAAATGCTTTGTTGTAATCAATAAAGGCAGGGAATAACATCTATATTGTACTCGTTCGTTTTTTTAATTATGTTCCGTAAGGATTGCATGCGGTCTGGTATGCTGTAGTGTTTCCTAAATCCCACTTGTGTTGGCGGTTGGTATAAGTCTAATTTTTGTGTTAATCTATTTGCAATTATTTTGGTTAATAGTTTGTTACTTTGACACAATAGACTAATCGGTTTATAGTTCTTTAGCAGGGTCATATCGCCTTTTTTTAGGTATTAGGATTGCGATGGCGTTATTCCATCGTGCAGGTATTTTCCCTCTTCTAGGCATTTATTTAGTAAGGTTTCTAGGCGCTGTAGTAGTGTTCTATCCCCACATTTGATAATTTCTGGTATTATTTGGTCCTCTCCTGGTGCTTGATAATTCTTCATGTCTTTTATTGATTTCTAATTCTGCAATGTAGATTTCCGGTATTTACTCCGACCCTGAATTTATTATGGTTTTAGATTTTATTGTTTGCGGTTTTCATTTTTTTGATCTGTATAGATTTTCGTAGAACTTTTTTGTTGTGTCTATTACTTCTTTCATATTAAGAGCTATTTGTCCATCTCATTTTTGTAGTTTGTTAATTATGTTGGTATTGCCATTTATTTTCCTTTTCATAACTTTAAGACAGTTGCTTTCGTTTATAGTTTTTTTTCTTTTCGTATAAATTTATGATGTTTTGTTTCATGTTTTTTTACTTGCTTATTTACTTCAACGAATTCCACCGTTCCCCTTTTGTTTTGGCTGGCCAGTTGATTTCTAATTTCTATTAAATTTTTGTTTCTTTGCTTATCTTTTTGCTTCCACTGTTCGTATCTTTATTTTTCATGTTGTCATATTTGTTTCAGCTCTCCTTATTTTCTTGTTTAGGTTATCTATTGTGTCTTCTTTATTTACTTGATTATACCATAGTGTCTGTCACAATCCTTGTTGGTATTCTCTTTTGTACTCTGTAATGGTGTCTCTGTCTATTCTATGCGTCTTATGAGCTTTTGTCGTTCTCTTTGTGTGTTTATCCTAAACTGGGTTCTCACCAATCTATGGTCGCTTTGCGTTCGGAACCTATTTATAACTGTCACATCTGTTATTATATGTTTATGGGATCCTATTCTCACTCTTTTTAAAGAAAGTGTTTATTATAAACTTTCTGTGCAATTTACCAACATCTGACCTCTGTCGTTTCTGTTTTTTATTCCAAAGTTGCCTGTTGATCCTTCATTTTCTTCTCTTTCCTATCTTTGCGTTGAAGTCTCCAATAATTAAGTAATGGTGGGTTTTCCACTTCTTCGTCTTCGTAATTCGATGTCGGAGCATATACCAGTATAATTTTCAGTTTATATCTTTTAGATATTTGCAGTGTGATGTAGGCTATTCTTCCTGATATTGTTTGCATCTCTATTCCTTTCCTTGCTATTCGTTTGTGTACGAGGAAGCCAGCTCCTGCAATGTCATTGTTGTTTACTGTTATACTGTGGGAGTGGTACAATATGTTGCCTGTTTCTAGTCTGGTGCATTTTTCCTCTGTTCTTCTAATTTCTCCTAGTACTATGATGTTCCAATTTTGTTCTTTACTTCTTGTTCTAGCTCTGTTAATCTTTCGGAAGTTTACGGTCACTATGTGATTCACCCACCTGGGGTCCAATTCCCGGATTATTAAACTTCGCCATTTCATTTTGGGTTTTAGTTTCCGAGTGGTAAATGGATTTGAGTCGGAAGTGTGATATAGGTAAGATTCAATGGTTGGGACTCAATGGTTAGGACATGGTTCCCTCAGTATTAGGAGGTTTGGAAGAACCAAGGCTCGCGTGGGCAGGGTCCCTGAAGTAGACTTGTCTCCGTCGGGATCGCGAAGAGTGTCTACCCGCAACCCGTATTATGTGTTATGTGTATTACTGTATATGCATGTGTATTACTGTACACTATATTTCCAATAGTTACCTTATTGATAAGAAATATCATGGGTTTTAACCGGTTTCACAGCAGTTTTCGGTATCGCTTAAATATTACTTAATCAATTCTGATTGCAATAGAACGATTTTGCATGTAAATTACTAATGACTAATGAGTAACGTACGTAATGTAAGGTTTTACGATTTATATTCATCATGGATAATGTTTAGCTTTTATGGGTGAAAATGTTTTATAAACAACTATTTACAAATTTTTAATACTTATCTTTTATTATAATTTGAGCATTTGAAATTGAAATCGCAACACCAAGAAGGAACTGTGGGACAAAATTTTGCAGAAGGGTGTTACGTTAAAGGGAATAATAAAAAATTGAGGAGATAAAAATTGCGTTGTCCGCAAGAAAGCACTATTGTAATGAGATTGTACCGGAGATGGTTTCAAGATACAATGCATTCCTAGTAAAGGAACATAACGGGCCAGCGAGCCCCAATATCATTGTTTAAAGCAATTCACCGATTGAGATATTGCATATTCGCATTAACATCTGTTAAATACCGCTGCGAATTGGAATAAAGACGTTTAAGTTCACTGCGAACCATCTACCGGAGCACGTAAAGTTACCTATCTACCGCATTTTGTCAATCCTCCGCATAAGCAATATTTATAGGCCTGATAGATAAATTTCATAAATAAATTTCATTCCATCTGTAGTGTTCCTCTTGTTACCATTTACTAATAGATTACGTTTATTAACCTACCCATTTTTGGCTATTATTTCCTGAATTGAAGTTTTGGATTTGTGTTGTTATTTATAAATATATTTACATTATTTGTGTATATTTAGGCATATTGTGGTATTTATACCGTCCAATAATTAAATTTTAATGGAGATCTTGATATTGAGAAAGTAACGAATAAATTCATTATTTTCGAAATCGTTAATTTGTGGCCAAAATGTTGCGAGACGTCGATTTTTTATTTTGATTCCGGACTTTATGTTGTGTCGCACATGTAGATGGCGCTGCGCACTTTCGGGGTATGACGTCAAAGTTTTTTTTTAATGGAAACCCTGTATTCTCTTCGTGGAAATCGACGCAACTCTTTCTCCTGAGTTCAAAAATGCCCTATTTATTGGGATTATTTGAAACAGTATTAATTAATAAATGTGGCATAATTCGAAAAGTAATGCGGTGTTAGTCAAAAATGAAACTGGTGTGATTGAAATGTAGGATTTTGTCAAAACAACATGCAATTAGGTAACTCGATATCTAGTTTATTTTTTATTTTCAAGCGGTCGAAAACCGCATATGTATGTATCGTTATAGGTAGACTTGAAGTACGTATTTTTGTCACCGAAAGACAAAAAACCTTTCAAGTCTTATTTTATGTTTGTTTTCGTTCAGTTTATGTTTATTTTAATAACTTTTCAAATTATGCCACACAGGGCATTTTTTAACTCAGGAGAAAGAGTAGCATCGATTTCCACGAAGAACATACAGGGTTGCCATTTAAAAATATGAACTTTGACGTCATATCCGGAAAGTGCGCAGCACCATCTACATGTGCGAATCAAAATAAAAAATCGACGTGCCTCAGGATTTTGACCACAAATTAACGATTTCAAAAATAATGAATTTATCTGTTACTTTCTGAGCGCACTGTATATAATTACAAATAGCAGTGCATATACTTTCATCGTTTATAATGGGTATTTAGCCACATCAGCTTTTTGTTTCATGTGAAACGCGTGTTAGGGGTTAGCTCGTTCTACGTTCCAATGTAAATCGTATCTTAAGCTGGCTTCCCTGCATAATGTATGCAACTGCTTTTTATTACATTTTTGTATTAATTTATTATATTTAATAAGGAAGTTTCGCCCCTTGTGTTAAGAAGTTCTTTACCGTGCGTTATGAAAATTGTTGAAAATTGAATATGTACGGTTCTATTTCACGTAGAAGCAAGCGTGGTGTATAACGTCAGAATGACGCGTATATAGTACGTTAGAGGACGCAATACCTTATCTTAAAGAAACCTTAAGTTGGGGATACCTTTTGTTTTGTGTCATAAAATATAAAAACAGGCCACATCACTACCGCTGTTTAGTTATGCTCGTATCAGTAGTTTCTGTGTTGGTTGCTTTGGGTCGAGTGTACATTACGTTTACCTTTACATTATTGAAACGTGCTGGGAATTAGCTTACCTTTATATTGATATAGTCCGTAAAATGAATGATTGCGAATTTTGGCTTAGCGCTTTATTTGGCGTGCACACTCTTAGTTTATATCTATTTCCTTCTAACACGCAATATTTGGAAATAAAGAGAATGGAATGCTACATTATCATCGCTGCGGGTGGTGAACTAAGACAGACACTATACGTTTAAAACATCAGTATTTGTGCCAGGTGTGTTAGAAGGAGATAGTAATATTCGTTTTAGGCGTCTCTTTAAAGACTAAATTGTCTGTTGCAATCCTTTGACAGTGGTATTCAAAAGTTTATTTCGCGTGTTTGAAACTAACAACTACTGAAATATGTCATATTCCTTCAATTTACAAAAAAAAATTAAAACCTAATTGAAAATATAATAATATAATTTATTTTTATAAACATAATTGGAATTCAAGTACGTTATTAAGTTGAATACAACATGGTAAATAATATTCGTGATATTTACTACAAAATTACCTTACAATTAACTACTTTTTAAATAAGTGCATTAAGGAATGTAGGGTCATTAATATATCATTATTTTACACAATGAAGTAATGTCAACAGATTTCAAATTTGCGTTAGTACTGCAAATCATATTATGATAAGTACATGGATAGACAAGGTTACGCTGATGCCGCTGTATTACAAATGTGGGAGGAGGCTTTGAAATAATGTGATGGAGAAGTGTGAAAAAAAAACTATTACACATAGAGGAAAAATTATATCTCAAATGGTGGTCACGTGAAAAGGTGTAAGATATAACAGTAGAACCATTGGTGATTTGTATTAATGGCGATACTTCAGATAACAGTGATAGTTAATGTTTTACGTACACTTTTTTTTTAATTCTCAATAAAATCTTGTTATTATTAAGAAAACAGTGTTTCAAATTTAGTTGTAAATTAGATATTTTTTGTTAATTTCTCCGACTCGAATTGTAAAAAAGGTTTTTTCATGTAAATATTACATTCTTCTAATTAAAACTGCATATTAAACTACATCTTTATTTACAGTTATTACGTGTATGTTTATTTATTTCAAAAATACTGAAATTTAAAATTATAAATGGTTTGAACAATATTGAATTATTTGCATGCATATTTGTAGACTCTTCTACATTGTGTAAAATAATGATATATTAATGACCCACATTCTATAATTTACTTATTTAGAAAGTATTTCATTATAAGGTAATTTTGTTTATAAGAATAAATTAAATTATTATATTTTCAATTACATTTTTTTTTTTATAAATTGAAGGAATATAACATATTTAGTTGTTAGTTACAAACACGCGAAATACACTTTTGAATACCACTGTCAAAGAATTACAGACAATTTAGTCTTTAAAGAGACGCCTAAAAGAAATATAACTATCTCCTTCTAACACACCTGACACAAATACAGATGTTTTAAACGTATAGTGCCCGTCTTAGTTCACCACCCGCAGCGACGATAATGTAGCATTCTATTCTCTTTATTTCCAAATATTGCGTGTTAGAACGAAATAGATACAAACTAAGAATGTGCACGCCAATTAAAGCGCTAAGCCGGACTTTATTTTGTTTTATCGTATTGTCAAGAATTGAAATTCTCGACAGTAAGATCGTTTCGATATAATATATTAACTTTTTGTTGAATGTAAAACAAGTAAGTCCATATACTTTTTAATACAAATTATATTTATATTAAGTGAACAACTTGGTCTAATTGATTTACGAACACTATATTTCCAATTGTTACCTTATTGATAAGAAATATCATCGGTTTTAACCGATTTGACAGCAGATTTCGGTATCGCTTAAATTTTTGTTAACCAATTCTGATTGCAATAGAACGATTTTACATGTACCTTACTAATGAGTAACGATATTGTACGTAATGTAAGCTTTTACGATTTATACTCATAATGGATAATGATTAGCTTTTTGCTGAAATTAATCAGTAGATATTATTTTGATTTATTAAATATACAAATCAATTGTTTTGTTATTTACTAAGTTTACATGTGATACTAAAGTACGGTATGCGCCGAAAGAAACGTCATTGAAATCAAGACGTTTGCGACGTATAATCATATGACAGAATTGAAACAGTTGTCATGCTATTGTTTATTCGAATAGGCGGGAATGGACGGTCAAATGCACCTACTTTGTTTCCAATCAATTTCGGGAAGAATTTCAGAAGCCACCACCGATTGATAGACACCTGTTAAGTTTTGAAGCACAGGAAGCATTCTACCTCAACGTAAAGGCTGTACCAATCGTTCAGTTACCGTGACAATTAATGCAAAAAAGGAATGCTATTTCATTCGCAGATTATCTCTAAAAATGAATTTGAGTGAAACGTCTACTCGAAGAATGTTTAAGAGTTGTGTCTTCAGTTTTATCAATGGTTTATGAACAACCCTTATCCCTTTTCGCACGAATGCCACATCCATTTGAATGGATTTATCAAGCGACAACCAAATCGTTTTCTTGGTTCCAACAGAATGGGGTTACTTGCCACATCACGAGAGCATCCTTAGAACTGCTTTAAGAAAATTTCCCGTAACACGGACTTTTCTAACGTTTTTTATTCATCTGATCTAACAACTATTGATGCTGACGTATGAAACAATCCGTTTTACGGAAAACCCACCTGCAACTATTAACGAACTCCGTAATAAAGTATTGACCTTTTTAGAAGAATGCAGCAGTCTGCACAAACATGATTGGCAATCTTGTTAAGCGTTAAGAGTACTGCTTAGACCGCAATGGCGAGCAGATTACTTGAATTTTTGTTATTTAATTTTTAATGTTTAATAAAGTTTCAGCTTTTAGTGTCCTATGCTTCGGCGCATACAGTACAACTTTATAATTTTACATAACATAACACAACATAACCTTCACGCCATTCTCTTGCGGGTAGGCAAAACAATCCCTGCCTCTTATTTGTGTTTCATTCATAATCTTTCTCCATACTCACCTATATCTGCATACCTCCCTAGCTTCCGCAAGATTCATACATTGTCTCTGACATGTCCTTTTATTTTTAAAACTCATCTTTCTTTCTTGCATCATACATTCTACTACATTTAATCAAGTTGTACGCGGCCCTCCAGGCCCGGCCTAACCTCTAATCCTACCCACATATATCTGCTTCGTGAACCTTGCGTTGTTTATTCTCTCAATGTGACCAAACCAACGTAGTGTACTACTTTCATCATCGCCTTTTTCTCGGCACACTTCCTTCATTGTACATTCATTCTTTATCTAATCCCTTTTCGTTTTACCACATGCGCTTCTCAGGAATTTCATATCCACGGCATTTATTGCTCTTTCGTGCTTTTTGACATACCCCTTTCTTACTTCCATACAATACTGACGCGATAACACGCTACTAGAGATCACTCTTATCGCAGCTAGACTCACGTTTTAGTTTCTCACTATCGTCCACATACTTCCAATCACTTTCCTTCCAGCACTGACTGTTCGTCCAATCTCTCTATCCATTGTACCATCTGCAGTAAACATTCTACCCAGATATACCAACTCGACCACTGGTTCGACAATTTGATTTTTCAGAGTAAATACTCTACTCTCTTTTCACCTTTCCAATTTTAGTTTTGTTCACTTATACCTTCAGGTCCATGCTCTCACAGACTGTATCAAACTTCCTCAGAGCAGTTTGTAGCTCATCCGCACTGTCACTTAATATGACTGTATCATCTGCATACACCAAAACTCGTACATTTACGTCACCAACTATATTACACTATTTTTATTGGTACATGCTTGCCTAACACATTTATCCATGTGTACATTGAACCACTAAGGTAACATCACACAGTCTTGTCGCACTCCTTGCTCAATATTAAAGTATTCACTCACACCTCCTCTTACCCTAACACATGCCCGGCTACCGTTGTATACTTCTCTTATTCCGTTTATTAAACCTTTACTTACGCCATATTCATTTAATATTTTCTAATATTTAATTTAAAAATGAGCGGCGCCCGACTTATACATATGTGATTTATAGCTGTGGATGTTATCTCTGCATTCTTTTACGACTTTATAAAGAAAAGAGTTCTCAATCTAGAGTAATCATCTTAAGTAAATTGTATCGCCTGAGTTAAGCCGTGATGTAAGCTTACCTTTTTTGTATAAGTTCAGATGTGATTTGTTATAAGCTACCTTTCTTTGTCAAAAGTGAAGTTATTTATTTGTTGTAAGTTGATTTCTGAGACGAAAGATTTCATTTGTTAATTAATACGGTGTTGTATTTTAAATGTCATGTGCATGAAGAGTATAAGCCTTATACGTTTAGACATTGTCTAAAAAAAATAGAGACATTTGGTTAATCAACGTTAATGCCGAACAGATTTATAAGATACGAGAACCCAAATAATAAGCATGATAATGATCTTATAATATTTTTAGTACGGATTTAATTAAATATTTAATAGATTAAATATAATTAAATCGCATTGAAAGTAACATTTCAGAAAAATCTCTATGAAAAACGAAGGCCAACAGTGAATCGTCGCAGATTCAAAAAACCAATTTAACAAAATTTAATTAGACTATAATGCCAGTGCAAAGTTGGTGAAGACATGCTACCCAACTGGGGAAAGCATTCATAGCTGAAGAGAAAACTTGCTATTATGAACATTTATAAATAATATTGATTTATATTTACCAGCAATAAACCATATGGCAATGTGCATTTAATATAAAGCCAATACTTACGAAACAAATATCAAATAGTATTTTGAATTTTTACATGTTATTGTCAAATAATGTTCCGCGTGATCATAATAAGTGTTACATTCGTAATATCTAACTTAATTTTAATATCTTCCATCATTTTTCCTTCAACGTAATTAAGATGAAAGTCTAAAAAAACCTAATCTGAAACTAATAATATCTATAGGCACTTTCTTTGTAGGTTCGTTTTATGAAGGTGCTTTAATTTTCTACGCATTAGGGATGCGGTACGATCAAACAGTAGGAAATACTTTGAAAATCTTTGGTTACGTAAACAATAATTAATTAAAAAAAGTTAAATTTAATAAAAATTCTCCTATAGAACGTAAACTAAATTATATCAAATTTTGATCTTTACTGAAGCATCTTATTAAGATGTTTTCGAAATTCTATATTAAAAAAAAGGAACGTTAGTTATTGCAAAATGTAGCAATATTTTACTTTTTCTTTAAAATGTTTAGGCAATACAATTTAACATTACTAAGAATTGTTTCTTCTCTTACAATTTTCTTTTTAAAACAATGTATTTTGTGGTATATAACAAAATTCCAATAAAGAGCGTTTGGCCTTATTTATACTTCATGTATAAAACATTATTTCTAAAATCCATTGTTTCGCAGTTATTTATTTTTATAAATGTCCCATCAAAATTCATAAATGACCGTAGAATTGCTTTCAAAGAAAATTTATGTTAGAAGAGCGCTTATGGGTACTATACAAGAACACTCTCACACATATAATTTACTGATAGAAATCTAAATTACTTTCAAATTTTATGCATTATTGACTAGCTGTTCGCCACAGGAGTGTGTTTTATAGAAATTTCCAATATCGTCACGTACAAAATTAAATTTAGCACTTGTTCAGTTGAAGGCAGAACTTTTATTATAACATCTTCCACGTAATAGTAATGTAAAAGAAATTAGATTCATAATAAATACAAGTAATGTTTTTATTTAATAGAAGTTTTTCAAAGACGTTTAATCGAAAGTGCACTGAAACGAAAATACAGTCTTTAAATGTCAATGTGTTTCTTTGATCCTACGTAAATAAAATATAACCAATATAAAAGCTACTCATTTTATCCTTGATGTAATCTATTTTTGTTCGTAATTTTTTGTATTATTTCTTTACCGACCAAATTTATAGATACAGATCTTGGGAATTACATTTTTAATGAATAGATGCTGACCTGGTTTTTAATTTCGTTATCTACGCACGTTCCGAAAATATTTTGTATACCTTCCATATAAATCTGCGGACATGAATATGAAGTGGGAATTGTAACAGTATATCATGCAGAAAACCATGCATCTCCTAGGTATTTGTCATTTTAAATAAAAAAAGGCAAGCACTGTGTAGCGCTTCGCTAATTAGATTAAATTAAGCACTTAGCGCAGGATGTGAAAAATGAACAGTAAAATTATACAGCTTTATCAAGACTTTTTAAAAATAAAATTGGGTTTCTAATAAGAAATACTGCAGTAATAATGTTAAAATACACTATTATAGGAAAAACACTATTCTATAAGTCACCGCTTGAACCATAAAACTGATAAAATATTTTTAAACATACAATGTATCGAAGTTATTGTTGTTATTATTATTCAACATGAAAGTGAAGAAAAAGTTCCACAAGAAAGCCAATATCTTCACTCGTTTTATATTCCACTGTGTAAAGAAAACGCTATGAAATAAATAATTGAAATTCGTCTAAAAACTAATAGATCTCCTGGATAAGACAATATCAGAGCGACGGTCACAAAAAGGATTAAGGATACTTTCACTACCATTCTTACAGAACTGTTAAACCTGTCAATAAAATTGGGAACTTTTCCAGAACAGATTAAGGTGTCAATAACGAAACCACTATATAAAAAAGGTTTATGGGAATTATAGACCGATAAGTATGTTGTCAACTCTAGACAAAATATTAGAACTCTATATCAAGGATCATCTTAAACAGTATCTTGCACACAATAAAATAATAAATGTAAACCAATATGAGTTTAAAAAGGGAAGAATCACGGAAACGTTATTGCTGAAAGTGACAGACTACATTAATACACAATTGAATAAAAATAGATAGATAAGATCGATAGAAGCCTTTGATACGCTGAACGTAGGCATACTAGTTAACTACTTAAAAAAATTGGAATAAAGGGAAAACAAAATAGATGGTTTGAGAGCTTTTACGGTAAAAATAGGTAAAACGTATAACCAACTCAGAAATAATGAGTATGGTGTCCCTTAAGAAATCAACCTGGGCCCAACATTATTTTTGATTTATATTAATGACATTTTTACAACGGTACAAAAAACGTAGCTTTGCATGTACGGCGATGATGCTGTATTAATATACTACCATCTTAATGCAGACGATTGCGAATACATAATGCGAGACGAACTAAACAAAATAATTAAATGGACCCACGACTGAAAAATCTTTATTAACAATAATAAAACGTTCACAATGACCTTTACCACTTCGCATATGACAAGAACAAGACCAATACGAATTAAGGCCATATGTCCATAACAAGACAATGAATACAATTGTCCAACAATAGAAAACGCAAGTTGCACAATGTATTTAGGATTGAACATTTACTTCAGACTAAAATACGACTAGCATATAAACCTTGTTTATACAAAAATTAAAAAAAAATTGGATGTTTGTACATACTTCGAAATATAGTGGATACTAAAACTATGATAGTCACGTACAAGTCGTTCATCTAATCTATCAGATCAGATACGGAATAGAGATATGGGGATGTGCAGATATAAGTCATATAATAAAAATTGAGTCGTTAATGTACAGGGTTTATAAAATTAGTTTTAAATAACAGTTTATGCAAGCAACAGTTATTATTACGTTGCGATACTCGAACAAAAACTAGATGGTATAAATACTTGCACCTAATAGAACACTATGCATACAAGGGGGTGCTCAAAAAAACCGGGATTATTGTTTTAAAACCTGTATATTTCAATTTTGTTACATAACAACCTTATCTCCTTCAAAGTACTCTTCATTACACTTAATACATTTGTCCTATCGGAGTATCCACACATTTTTTGTGCTTTTCTTCAGTAACGGCTGTTAGCTCTTCCCTCGTATTTTCTTGACATCATCAATGTTGTCGAATCTGAGGCCTTGAATGCCCCTTTTCATACTTGGAAATAAGAAAAAAATCACACAAAGCGAGGTCAGGTGAGCAAGGTACGTGGGGCAGCGGAACCATGTTAGTTTTTGCCAAAAACCGAGACGGCTGTGTGTGTAGGTGCGTTGTTATGGTGGAAAATCCAGTCCCCTTCTGCCACAATTCGTATCTTTTTTGACTAACACTGTTGCGCAATCTTCTTAAAACTCTCACAAGCTGAATTAACCATCTGGCCCGGTGGAACAAACTCTGAATGAACTACCCTTCACATCAAAACGAAAATGAGCATTGTTTTGATGTTTAATTTGACTTGACGCCTTTTTGGATGGGGTGGCAATGAAGTTTTACAAGGGTTTGGTGGTTGCTTTATTTCTAGGTCGTAACCATAGCAGCACGATTCATCACCTGTAATAACCTTCGACAGGAAATTTAGATCAGTTTCAAGCTGCCCTTTCAAAGCACGACATGTTTCAACTCGACGTCCTTTTCGATTGTCAGTCAGAACCCTAGGCGGTTAAAATTCACTGAGCTGAGCTGCAAGATACCCCACTAATCTCTGACATTTGATCAATGGTCAGTGAGCACAATTTCTTTAATTTTTACATCATATTTTTAAACTGTTTTCAACATTAAAACAGTTACAGCGGCGTTTTGGCCAAGCTGGAAGCAAAATTTCACAGCCATACGTTGTTCATTTAAACTTCTCTTCATGAAAAACGAAAAGAGCACAAAATAGCACTAGCAAAACTATCACTACAGAACAAACCAGGTCAACGAATCAGGCGGTACTGAACTGGTAATGAGTTGCGCTATAAACACCTAGTGGGAGAAATTCATACTGCGCAAGCCCCGCCTACAGCAGAGCTATTCCGGTTTCTTTTGGATACCCCCTCGTAAACATACAAGACCTCACACCTACACAACTCGGCATCGAAGACACCTTGTTCCGCGGTATTTCAATAATCACGGCAGAAAAACCATGAAATGCGTTATACCAACGTTATTTAACTATGTACCTGAAACAATAGAAAAAAGTAGAACTAGTATTTTCAAAAAAGACATTAAAACTTTGTTGCAAAATGATTAACTATGTCAGCTCAAACATATTTACTAGGAAGACATGATTGCACTCCTTAATGAGTGTTAATTTAAATAAATTTAAGTTAAACATTGTAATTAGGTATTGTAAATATATAATGTATTCAATAAGTCACCCGCTGACAAGTCCTTAGACTTAGCGGGACCTTTAAATTGTACGATAAAAAGAGGCTAATAAAAGATTACAAAGATTATTATTATTATTATTATTATTATTATTATTATTATTATTTTCCTTTCCGTGATATTTTGATCCATAGAGAAGTGGCGTCTACAACTTTGGTAATTGTCTCACTTCTAATGGCTTTTTCTTTTTATTCATTTAGTATAAACTTCTTTCTCGTTTAAGGGTATTTTCCTGTTAATCTTTCTTTGAGTAGGTATTAATTATATTTCTCGTATAAGCTATTTCTTTAATGTACTTAGAATGTTTGAAAGTCATTGCTGTTCGACAACATGTTATTCCAGTTATACTATGCTTTGTCCTATATGATTGTAGAGTTAACACCCTTCCATAATGTGCTGTACTTATGGAAGGGTGTATAATCTATCATCACCCTTCCATAAAGTACAGCACATTATGGAAGGTGTATAACTCCACAATCATATAGGATAAAGCATAGTATAACTGGAATGAACATGTTGTCGAACAGCAATGACTTTCAAACGTTCTTATACATTAAAAATATAACGAAATATATATATATATATATATATATATATATATATATATATATATATAGAATTATACAAAATAATAATAGATTGTACAGAAAAATTGTTAGCATTTCGAATTATGTATCCTGGCCTTTTATATACCGAGTTTATAACTTTATTGATATGAGCGAAAAATGACAATTTCTTATAGAAAACTTCACCAAAATCATTTACAGTATCAAGTCTACCCAAGACAAACCCATCTACATTAAGTATACTGAAATATAATGTCGTTAAGTTTACGCGAAAACGAAACTACCGAGCGTTTAGATTCATTGACTGTCAAATTATATGAACTACACCAGGTGACAATGCTATCCAGAGCGCCTTGCCGAATTAAAGCATCGTGATAATTATTAATTACTTTGAACAACTTAATATCATGCATATAATAAACAACTTACTTTAATGTCAATCAATTAATGTACATATTAAAAAACAATAGACCCAAAATAGAGCCCTATGGCACGCCTGAGGTTTGTATATAAGGAGTTGTGTTATAGCCATTGTAGTAAACCGTTTCGATTATTGCAATGTGAACTAAAAAGTTTGGTTAAACTGTAGCTCAGTTGGTAGAGCACTCGTCTCGTCAACGAGAGAACATGGGGAATCTTTTATGTATATACAATTTTTCAATTTTACATTTTATATACTTATATATATATATATATATATATATATATATATATATATATATATATATATATATATATATTTCGATAAGACAAAATGTCTTCTTATTTCAATTTCTGTAATTGTCAAAATAAATTCTTGACAAAGGGAACAAGGACGTTCCCGAAACGTTGAACACAAGTTTCCAAGAAAAATGTCATATTTAATATAATATTATATATATATATATATATATATATATATATATATATATATATATATATATATACTATGTCCGGAACAAATTAATTTTAGCGAAACAGACCATTTTAAGAAATAATCCTGAAACACGATTTTTGATTTTAATTTACCGTATTTTAAAATAATAATCTAATATACAGGGTGAATTACTTTTGAGTAATGACGTCACCGCCATTTTTTTAAATGGAACACCCCATTTTGTTTCAATTTTCGGATTGCTCTAGCTGAGCTGATTCCAAAATGTATCACATGTTGATTCCAATTGGTGCAGGGTGGACAAAATACAATAGTTTTTGTGTGCTCATAAAGTAACGCATAACATTCTTTATTAGTTAAATTAACAATATTATCAAAATACTTGTTGTCTAGCGGACAGAATGATGAAAGACATGACTTTATAAATGTTCGAACTGCAGCCCTTGCTGTATTTGACAGTAACCCAAACGGTGTACAAATTCTTGTTGAACCTTGTTTATTGTGACTTGAGAAATATTGTTTATTGCTGTCCGAATTCTCTCTTTAATTCTTGAATATTTGCTGGTTTCGTTTGATACACAACATTCTTTAGATGCCCCACATAAAATAATCCAAAGGATTCAAATCTGGTGACCTCGCTGGCCATTCAATATATCCACGTCTACCAATCCACCTGTTCGGAAAAATTTCGTCTAGGTACCTTCTAACATCTGCAGCATAATGTGGAGGTGCACCATCCTGTTGAAACCATAAACTTTCATCAAAACCTCCAGGATTACGTCTGCTGGGAAACAAATTACGTAAATTAGGTACGAGATACCCCTTAAAAATCAAGGTACGTTGCCCCGTTTAAATTACCTTCGATAAAGTAGGGTCCGATGATTAGATTTCTTACAATTCCAACCCATATATTTACCTTTTGCGGGTATTGTGATGATGCTCACGCATCCAGTGGGGTTTTCTTTTGCCCTGTATCTACAATTCTGACGGTTGACCTTGCCAATTAACGTGAAAGTGTGATACGTGTAAAACTCGGTTGATGAATTTATGGTCTTTAATTTGCGACTCCTCGTGTATGTTGTTGGAAAACGGCAACATTGTCACTAAATATCGTTTCAATTTAAAATATTTCAAACACGTGATACTTTAAAATTCTGGATTGGTGAAAATAATCAGGCTATGGGTTTTTTTGGTTTTCTGGTACTTCGAGATAAGAAGTAAAACGCCATTTTGGGTAAAATGCGTAGCGAGAAGCACATGTAAAATTTGGAAAAGGTGTTCCTAAAATTGGATTGAATTGTTCAAGAAAATTTTAACTCAGCGCCTGTTGCTGGTTTTATTCTTTTTCCAATAAATAAGTCCTGTTGGGGACTTCGAATTTAGTTCGGCTTTAATTTTTTTTGGGTGCTTCTGCTACACATTGGCTTCGATCAAGAGGTAAGCTATTCACTTTTCTTAGTTACTAAACTTAACATTGTTAATACAGGTGTACATGTTTTGAAATTTTACATACATCATAAAGATCATATTTTTATAAAATTTGGTTATTGATTTAAATTCTAACACGGTTATTTTATATAGGTTTTTTTTCCTGGTTCATACACATTTACTGGAGATTAACATCCTTCGTGCTCCATAAGAGGTAGTTAAATCGTTGCTGGCAACACATTTGGATATCATTCGTTAGAGGTGTGAAATGTTGGTTATGGGTCTTCGAACCTGAATGAAAACAGTGTACGATTACTCCTTCTCCTAATATCTTCCGCATTAACAGAAGAAATGTATGTTACACCTACGACTCGGTTCTGATAAGTATTATTGTTGCACGCATACAAAATTTTACCTGGTGAGTGACTTTTGCTAGTTTTCTGTATCAAGAGGCTCTCGTTATCTGTACTTTACTGAAAGTTTTATAACCATTACATTACTGTGTTTGCTACTTGTATTAGTGTGTTATCACAATTATTTTAAGCCTGAAACTAATGCTTATACTTTATGGTTAAACCTTTGCTTAGTAATCGAGAGTAACATCATACACTTTTACCTGTAAAAGATAAGTTGGGTTATTTCAAAGTTTCGCTTATACTTACATTTGACATTACAATCCAATTTGTACTTTATCTGTCAATCTCTAACGTTTCTTATGTACTAGTTTTACTCGGATAAATAACCATAGTTGTTCAATGGTTAGAACTACTTGTGTTTACTGCACATACATTCAGCTGTTGTTGACTGAATGCTGCTAGTCGAGTTTAAATATACCATATATGTCATAAAATTTATGCAAACTGCTGGGGTTTCAATTACTGTGTAAAGCAAATTGCTTATTTAACTGTTATCATTGGGATGTATAACACTTGTTATTTTATTTATTTCTGAGTACAAGTTTAATAATTGTTAGTATAAAACTGTTTGAAATAGGATTTACTAAGTTGTTTTTTTGTTGGTTGGTAGCCCTATGCTTACCAATAACTGTATCAATTTGTGCTGCGCCTTTGCTAACTTCTTGTATTGCAATTGCCGAATCGGTAATGAGCTTCGCCTTTCACATATTTTTAAACGCGTCATGCTTACTATTTTGTTTATAATGCTCATGTTAACTAAATTTAATAATATTTTGTGCTTGCATAAGTAAACAACTGGGTAGACATCTAGTGCTAATTTTCGCTTTATATTCGGGGTTTAATTGCGTCCGGTTGATTGGAAACCGATAAACTAATCCGACGTAGAGCTCTTCGTGGAATATCGGGTTAAAAGATTTAAATTTCGGATAAATAATATATATATGTTTGGGTATTCTTTTCTTTTAGGGTCAACGCTAGATGCCGAACCGTATGGGGTCTGTGTAGGTACATTTTTAAGTAATTAATAGTTTGCTGAAAGGTAAGTTGATTACTGCGGATTCATGTTGTAGTTATATTATTAAGTATAGTATTATTTATTGTATGGGTAATATTTCCTTACGAAGTGGTATTTATGTCAGCGAGTTGTCGCTTCATCAAGTTTTGTTTTGGTAAAGGTTTACGGATTTAAATTATTATTTATACCAGTTGTACTATTTCATAGTGGGTATATTAAAAGTGGTGTTAAACCATTGTAAGCTCTTTCATTAATCCTGTGATCTACGATCAAATTCCTAACCAGTTCCTCCTCAGTGTGGACTTAGTTCACTATTTTCTTTTAGCTGTCTCTTTTGTCCTAGGTGGCCGTAGCCCTTTTCTTGATAGAGGGGCGATAAAGAAGTCAATCAAGTGGTGCCCTTTTTTAAACTTTATGTATTTCCTTTCTCCTGCCAAAACGCCCATGCATCCAAGTGCTGAACCGACCGACTGAGCTTCCGGCTAATTCCTCTTTTCCTTGTTACTGCACCTTGGTCACAAATTTCTACCAATATCCTTTTGTGCACGTAACAAGTGGCCTCATCGGTGACATTTATCCATCATTTCTTCGGAAAATTGTATTCTTCTATCGGGATCATCTTCGTTTAATTCCTGCACAAGTTTGATTTTATAAGGATGCCATTTTTCAAGTTTTAATAGTTTGTGTATCGTTGTTTTGCTAACACCGATATCGCGACTAACTTTACGCACAGAAGTGTGCGCATCTTCTTCAAAACTAAGTAAAACATCTAATGCTGTATCAGCATTTGCAGAGGACGACCTGATTTGCGTGCATTTTCAACCGTACCAGTTTCTCGAAATTTCTTTTCAATCTTACTGACTGTTGAACGCGTTATAGGTCTTTCTGGATATTTATCATTAAACAAATTGCACACTTCCATCTGAGTTCACGATCTGTTTCCATACCCAATCATCATAAGTATTTCAATTTTTGTTTTACACTTAAGTTAATTTCTACTTTAAATTAAATCCAAGCAATAATTAAAACATTCACGAACACCATAAATATTGTAGTACTAAACTGTCACTGAACATCAATAAATTACTAAACAAATAATGACATTTCACAAAAAGCTAGACGACTATGTTTTTTAAATTGATAAGAATTAATTTCTTTCATATTCTGTCTGCTAGACCACATGTACCAAACATGTTTGAAAACAGCTCATTTTTATTAATCTAATAATGTAACAAAACATTACAAACTACATTTAAACCAATTGCCGCTAGACAACAAGTATTTTTGATAATATTGTTAATTTAACTAATAAATGAAGAATGTTATGCGTTACTTTATGAGCACACACAAAACTATTGTATTTTGTCCACCTGCACCAATTGGAATCAACATGTGATACATTTTGGAATCAGCTCAGCTAGAGCAATCCGAAAATTGAAACAAAATGGGGGTGTTCCATTTAAAAAAAATGGCGGTGACGTCATTACTCGAAAGTAATTCACCCTGTATATTAGATTATTATTTTAAAATACGGTAAATTAAAATCAAAATCGACGTGTTTCAGGATTATTTCTTAAAATGGTCTGTTTAGCTAAAATTAATTTGTTCCATACTTTACGGACACAGTGTGTGTGTGTATATATATATATATATATATATATATATATATATATATATATATATATATATATATATATATATATATGTTTTCACCTAATAAATAATTGTAGGTCATCCTCGGGCTAAAAAACTACAAAAAATCATTATCAACTTACGTCAAACCAAACCGTTATAACTTAAAATGCATTCTAACATGCAAAAATACTAAATAATGTAGGTACTAATCCCAAATATAAAAATCTGAAAGAGCTAATTAAATAAACAAGTAAATTTGTCAGTATTATTTACAAAAAATTCTATAACATACCAAATTCTGTGTACTATGACATAATGGTTTCCGTAGACTGCATTATTAACGTGACAATTTAAAGCGTAATCTTACCTAATCTCTGACCTTAATAAACTATTTAACCTAGGAGGGAAGTCCGTTATTATACCGTTAACACAGTTAGAATTATAATTGATTTCCAAACATTCATAATTCATCAAGTTTTTAAAATTATTATCGTTGTACAGTGTGATGATTAGTTTTTTTTTCCTTTGTCTCCGCCAATAGAAGACTAAGCAATTTGTTCGATAAGATGACAATCAGTAAACGTTCCGTACTTAATAACAAAAACCTTAATAAGTCCAATAATTAATTAAGTATCCACCGTTAAATATTGATAAGTACTGAATTAAGTACTATAAATAATTAATATAATAATGAATGACAAATAAATATAATGTTCAAGTATGGATATTCAAAATGAAATTGTTTATGATAAACAAAAATTAAAAGATTGCATTTAACTATCAATATAAATTTTCTTTTTATATCCCGAAATTAATGCTTGACAAATAATAATTTATTTTGTGTTAAAATGCATCTTTTGAATGAAAAATTACGCCCAAAACCTTTTTAGAGATAAGTACACCGAAGCAATCAAAAATAGAATTTGAAACCCGATAGATTTAATTACGATAGTCTCAAATTAATGAAATAATTGTGAATTTATTCATTTATTTCTTAGAATTGCATTTTTAACTGATGGAAGTTTATAATGTGTATAATGCTGACCAAATAACGTTAAGATAACAATGGAATGTAGTAATTCTCTTTGCTATTGTATAAAATTCTATATATTTTAAAGAATGCAGATGCTAACAGATGTGTAAAACATTAACTAGCTTCTGTAATTTTGTGATTTTGATTTGTTGGAAGTGTAATTAGTTACTAATTAACCTGTTATATAGGACATGTATTTTTTTCTGGTAGAAAGTGGCTAAATTTGATAACAGTTGATCCGTTATTTAATCGCCAATAATTTGGGATATCAAAATAAGTATTAAACCACTAATTAATTTAATTTTTACTAAAACATCTCTTGACCCGTCTGCCTGTAAGTAGGAAAATGGGGAATTTCACTCAGTACCCCCCTTCGACCATGTCGATGTTATACAGACAAGTGGCGCGGCCGATCCGATATCTTTTTCGTGCTCACATTGGACAGTCGAAGCTGTTTTCCATTAATGAATGTGAGGTAAACAGTAATTTAAATTGATTTTTCTAATTTAAGTTAATAGATACTCGCTCTATAAGCACGCATTTGATTTGTTTTAATACTAGTAGTAAAAGTTGCTTTGCTACTGATAACCGCTCACATTTAAAACATAACCGTAATCGTAACGCAACCGTTGAAATTTAAATACACCAAGAGAGCTCGTATGTACTGAACCGCCATCATTCATTCGTCATAAATCATTGGTGAAGGATCATGCTTGTCAAGGCAATCTGTCACCTTTGTTATCTTCCGTATCCGCAGTCAGTCCGAATTCACTCTGTTTCAGATACATCTTTTTTTCCTCCACTGTGGCACCTGGAGCAGCCGATAGGAAACAGTACATGTTCAGGATTGGACTCAAAGACCGCCTGGATAATAACTTATCTTTGGGAGGTGCCCTAATCCGTTGCCAACCTCTGGGGCGAACAACCGCTGTCCGCAACCCGTCCAGGAGTGGTCCCACAAAATAATATAATCATACCGCAAAGTATAATTACAATAAATAAATATCTCCAAACGAGTCTTTACAACAGCGCGTCATATTATTATTTAAGTTAAATTAATGTCCTGCTTCTATTATATGAGCAGCAAAAGCCCATTTGCACTTATCAGTTCTATTGTTTCTAATAAATCTCAAATGCTCCTTACTCATTACCAGAATACTGCCGCTCGTCATCCCTATGTAGGCGATCTCACAGTTATAATTTAACTTATAAACCCCTGACCTTTTGATGGAATCTGTTTTATCTTTAAAGTGACTTTTCTAATTTTGGAGACAGGAGCCAAAGCTACACAATAATTATTTTTGTGAAGGACGTTGGATATCCTCTCTGAAATTTTCCCTAAATATGGAATCGAACCTACATATTTCTTTTCCTTCGGCAAAGGAGCTCCACGGTGAGTTGCTGTTAGCAGGGCTAATATTATCAGTTTTGGTCACTTTTCTGTAAATGCTAAATAGAAACGATTTGCTGTTCACCTCCTTTTCCAACGTGAATTCTATGTTTTTCTACCACGTGTTAATGTATTGATGAAAATTAACAAGCTCATTTTCACCACCTTTAAATATACAAGTAGCTTGTTTACTTAACTAGATTAAATAATATAGGGTGACGATTCCATTATGATTTTCACATAAAAATGGCCATATCTTGAAAAGTACCATGTAGAACCTAACAAAAACCTTTATCATTGGAATAGGAAAAATGAGCTTTGCGCTTTGCATTTTGCGTTTTGCGTTCCTAGTATGTACTTTAGAAGTTAACCTTAAATAAAATACAATTAATTGTTATTAAATCGAACTTCTGTCCGTTATATATATATATATATATATATATATATATAAAATGCAAAACGAAAATGCAAAATGCATAACACAAAACAAAACAAAAAACAAAGCGCAAAACGCAAAACGGAAAACGAATATCGCAAACGCAAACGCAAACGCAAAACGCAAAACGCAAAACGCAAAACGCAAAACGCAAAACGCAAAACGCAAAACTCAAAACGCAAAACGCAAAACGCAAAACGCAAAACGCAAAACGCAAAACGCAAAACGCAAACCAAAAGCAAAACGCAAACCGCAAAACGCAAAACGCAAAACGCAAAACGCAAAACGCAAAACGCAACAAAACGCAAAACGCAAAACGCACAACGCAAAACGCAAAACGCAAAACGCAAAACGCAAAACGTAAAACGCAAAACGCAAAACACAAAACACAAACACTAGCACAAGCAGCACAAGCACAAGCACACGTTTGCGCTTATGGAAATCCAGATAATAATTACTTTATATTAATGATTTAATTTATTTCTATATTACTTTAGGACTTAAAATTGAGTTGTAATTAAACATCTGTTCGCACGATCAATCAGATGGCCTTCGAGGGCTGGACTACCGAAAAAAAGCTCTTAATAATGCCAAAAGAGCCCTAATTAGTTAGAATCATAAATACGTCATTAAGGGGACGAAAATGTCGCCTGAAAAGAAGCCCGCAATTAAGAAATATTAAACGTGTCTGCGGTTGACTAACCTCGAGGGGCTGGAATTAAAATCAACACCGGGCGCATGCGGAGACTTCTCAGCGTGCACACCTCAAGCTAATTTCAGGATCAGACATTGTACCCATTCTACTCAAAATCTTTTTTATCCCATGAACAATACGATCAACGTCTTCCTGGAACATTTACATTAAATTTATATTGAAATGCTATTTAAAACATACACTAAAATACTCCAGTAATTTCCTTTTAGATGGCAGCATTATTATTAAAATGACATTTCGAATAATTATAAAATTTATAAGCAACTAAAAGAAAAATAACAACCTATATCAGTAAAAGGGAAATATTAAACTACATAGCACTGCTATCCACTGTGATACTCGCACTAAAATTTTTACCTATTTCTATAGGTAAAGCGTATCTAAACGAAGATATTATTTAATAATTTATACCTGTTTTACTAAGTGAAACCTACCAATATCAACGATTTATTTACAGTTAATTATGTATACAATACAACTAATAGTTTGCATGTTGACAAACAGTAATGAGCTAAATTTTATAGCATACTTTTGTGTAACTTCGAGTCTACAGATTCATTCCATTTAATATAAGTTCATATTCTCTATACGACATCATCAATTAAAGAAACCTAAATTTATTATTTTACTTCATAAGTGACATGTCAGTTAAGTATGCACGTAGATATTTTCAATTTGTAAATGAACACATTTAATACTCCCATAAATTATAAAGTTGTTTTATGTGTAGCAGTGATAGGTATTTTAACACGAAAAGAATTTATTAATAGGTACATTTATGCATGCGTTTCTAAAATTATAAGCTTCTTTAAAGTCAATATAACTCTGGGATAAATGTTAAAATTTTTAGTTTGGGAATTTCCCAAACGACGTTTTGTTTTAAAAAAAGTAAAGCCTTTTTTCAACCATGAAAAATTTGACCAAAGGGACTGTTTTAAAGGGTTTTGGCTGAAATTTCTAAGAAATAATTGGTTTTTAGTCAAATTTTAACAAAATAAATTATTATACATTGTCCTTGTAGGCTTACAATTTAATAAATGGTTTTTTGGGTTAATTTAATAAAAATCCCACTAAACATGGTCTGATATCCTTTAGTTACCCAGAACAATCGTTTAAGTTTGGATAATTCCAAATATTTTTGAAAAGTATTTTATCACACGAAAATGACCAGATGTTTGGTTTCGATGACAGAATATCTATGAATAATGACATTTGGCACATTTAAAAATAATTGATAACAGGTCCTGAGAACTGACATACTGAATGATAAGGGCAATTTAACTAAAATCTTCCATGTTCAAAACATTCTGTTATATGTTATAGTAAAGCGTTTATTTATAGAATGCATATTTTTTAAAACTGATTATTATCGAATAAAACCAATTCGTTTATACAGAAATGTCAGGATCAACATATTCTCATTTAAAGACATATTCTAGCTATTTGTATAAGAAATTGTGTCGATTCAACTAAAATCTTTCCATGTTCAATAACATTTTTATAGTCTATTTAAGCCTTTTATATACATATCAAACTGAATGTCAGTAAACATTTTTAATTTGTATCCTTTACTCCCTTTATATAGCTTTCTAGCCATGTAATGGTCTTACGAAGTTTTAAATATTTATGTCATCGTGCAATATTTAAGTTATTTAACTATACAATATCAAATCTGAAACAGTCATTTTTAGTTTCTCTACTTCTGTAGTTCTACACACCAAGTAAATACTGGTCTAAC